>CM064503.1:52111198-52166198 GCA_032716605.1 Paralithodes platypus | reverse complement strand
AAGTGTATTAAAGAAAAGTTACAGTAACTGTCTTCAGATGGTTTTCTTGAGATACCTGCCGTCTAGATCGAGATATTGTGTAGATTTATGTATTCTGGCTTCAATATACCACAAACCCTAATGTTATACAAGAGCTACTTAGTATGTACAGTATATAAGTGTCAATAACCATCTCTTGCACACCAGTATTAAATGTTGTATTGTTTATAACCTATGACTGGATGTAAGTATTTGTTTTTGTTGTGCTGTTATTCTAAAGGGCACAAACTCGGGTTCTAGAGAGGTTCAACAGGAGACTGGCATGCAAGAAGAGGATAACAACACAAAAAGGGACTTGATTTTCTTAATAACGAGTTACAGTGGGTAGGGGTCAAATGCCTATCCGATGATGATGTGACTCAAATACAGGCAACAAGATTTATATAAACTCTTCAGTAAACATAAATACCTATTATAACACACACACACACACACACACACACACACACACACACACACACACACAGCCCGTAGCCTAGTAGGTAGAGCTCTCGTCTCACACACGAGGGGTCGGGGGTTCAATCCCCGGCCGGGCGGAGACAAATTGGGCTTGTCTCCTTTCATGTGTTAGCCTCAGTTCACCTAGCTGTAAATAGGTACCTGGAATAAGTGGACGACGTTGTGACGTCCCATCTGGGGTTAGCAAAAATGGTACAAGGCGAGATGGGTATCATATGGTTCACCTAAGCTGATGGCTACCTAAGCCTTCGGGCGAGACGGTACCGTCTATAGTGAGAATGGTACCATACAGATCCACCCTAAGCCTTCGTTTCCGATGTCGCCAATTGGCTAAAATACAGACTACACACACATCCACAGCCATTCCAACGATACATATAACACCTACACATATAGGAGGCGGGAAATAACGAGCATGCTCACTCCCGCAATACAACTAGAGTAAATACAACTAGAGTAAGTACACACACACACACACACACACACACACACACACACACATCCCCGTGGCGTAACTGATAGCGCGTTTGGCTCACAACCAGAAGGGCCTGGGTTCGAGACCCAGGCGGGGAAGAGACATTTGGGCAAGTCTCCTAACGGTGTAGCCTCTGTTCACCTAGCAGTATAAATAGGAACCTGGTATAAGTGGACGAAGTTGTGACGTCCTATCTGGGGTTGGTGATCGGTTACAAGGTGAGATGGGTATCGTACTGGTCAACCTAAGCTACTGGTCAACCTAAGCCTTCGGGTGAGACTGGTACCGTAGTGAGAATGGTACCATACAGATTAACCCTTTAGCCTTCGTTTCCAGATGTCGCCAATTGGCTAAAATACAAACTACACACACATCCACAGCCATTCCAACGATACATAAACACGTAACATGCATTTCACGCAGTACATTCCCAGTTAAGGAGGCGCGATAATAATGAGCTTAGCTCGCATTGCGTGGATTCCCCTTGACAAACTAGTAAGTGAGTAACACACACACAGAGTTGCAGAAATGAAGAAGGTTGACGACATGTTAGAGGTGTTGGACAGAGTAGGAAAGGAAGGTTGGAAGAAGGAGGTGGAAGATAGTTGGAGGTTGGGAAAGTATAAGAAGGGGGAGAGGAGGCCTATTAAAATTAGATTTAAGTCTACGAAAGCAGCAGAAGAGGTATTGAGGAACAGCTGGAAACTGAGTCAGGAAGGAAATACACCAAGGTTATAATTATTAAGGAAAGACTTGAATGCAGAAGAGCGCGATAATATGAGAGAAACAACAAAGGAAGTGAGAGAAAAGAACGATAATAGGTCAGAGGTAGATAAAATAAAAAAATCTATCGAAATATCGACGGGAAAGTGAAAAAATGGTACATGCAGAGGAGGGGAACGAAGGAGGAGGAGGAAGACGAGAAGGAGGAGGGGAGGGACGAGATAGAGGAGGGGGGGACAAGAGGGAGGAAAGGGAAAGGGGAGGGGAGGGGGGAGAGGGGGGGGGGGGGGAGAGAGAGGGAGGCGGGGGGAGAGAGAATTAGGAGGGGGAGTTGGCGAAGAAGAGGGATTAAAAACGAGGAAAAGAAAACCTAGTACAAAATATAAAAGTAGCAACTGTAAACTGGTGTATAGCAATGTGGATGGTTTAATATCCAAAACATTGGAGATTGGTGACCTCATAAAACAAGAAAAGCCCATGATAATGTGTTTATGTGAAACAAAATTAAATAAAGATATGAGTCTGGAAGTGATGGGATGGGATAACTATAATTTGTGGAGAAAGGATAGGAAGGGCAAGATGGGTGGAGGAGTATTAATCATTACACACAATAAATTAAAAGTTAAAATGATAGATTTACAAAACAATAAAGCAGAAATTATAGCAGTGGAGGTAATTAATGAAAATAATGAAAACACTGATATTGCGGTAGCATATATGCCACCATATACGAGGGCCTGGAAAGAGGAACAATACCAAGGATTAAAAAAGGAGATGATCAAAACTATGGAACACTTATTTCGCAGAAACGAGTTAATATTGGTAGGGGATTTTAATTGTAGAGAGGTTAATTGGGAGGAGGGAGACGCAGGTAGTAATATGAGTTCTTGGGGGAATGTACTACTAGACTTGGTTACAGAAAACCTGCTAATTCAGAATATTAAGGAAAACACAAGAAGAAGGGGTAAAGATGAATCGTCTAGATTAGACTTGGTGTTTACAAGAGATCCAGATATGATTACAAATACTAAATACCTACCTCCGCTGGGAAATAGTGATCATGTGGTAATTTAAATGGTAATCCTGATGGGTTATCCAACAATGCTAGAGAGAGAAGAACATAAAGAAAGGAGATTGAACTATGGGAAAGCAGATTTTAAGCTATTAAAAAGTTGCTTCAGGGATGCAGACTGGAGTGAAATTGAACAGAAAAACAATGTTAATGATAAATACTGTGTGTTTAAAAACATTTATGATGATATTGTAAACAGGTATGTGCCAAGACAAGGAAATAAGACTGAACAGATAAAAAGACTGGTTTAATGATAAATGTAGAATAGCTAGGGATAAGAGAAATAAGGCATGGAACATAGCCAGAAGAAGGAGAAATGAACAGACCTGGAATACATATAGGAAGCTAAGGAACGAGAATGTCAGAATTAGGAAACAGGAAGCAAGAAATTATGAAAAAAACATTGTGGAAAAATTTGTAAGTGATTCCAAATTTGTCTACAGGTATGTAAATAGCAAAATGAAGGTTAAGGACAAAATAATGAAGCTGAGGGAAGGAGACAATATTTATGAGGGTGATGAGAAGATATGTGAGGTTATGAATAATACATTACATTCAGTTTATGCTATGGATGAACAATTTTTAGAACCAGAGATTATATACCAAAATGATGAAAAATTGGGGGATATTATCTTTCAACCAGAGGAACTACTAGAACTTATGAAGGGACTAGATGTGAGAAAATCTATGGGCCCAGACAATATAGCAGGATGGATTCTAAAAGAATGTGCGGAGGAATTGGTAAAACCTTTATATGCAATAATTAACCCGTGGAGCCCCGGCTAGTTTTGTAATGTTTGTTCACCAGAACCCGGCCGGTTTTCAAAAAATGGTTTTATTCCAGAAACAATAGCGAATGGGTTAGGAATGAAGGAAAAACCACGAAAAACTGCTCAAAAAGCTTAAAGAATGGTCCTACAGAGCCCCAGAAAACGTATTTTACAAGAGTAAAAAATTTAAGGCAATTACCCCAAAAAAACAGGTTATTGCGCGCTCACGCGCACGCACGTGGTCTTTGAGAGTTTTCAACCATCGGCACGGTTGCGTGGGATACGTACACAGTTCCCATACAAATCTGAGCCCTCTTGAGTGGCTACACCTGAGGTTACGGTCGGCGCAATTAGGGTGACGCGCCAGGCGCGTCTCTGGGGCTGTGCGTTACATACATCGCCGACGCGTCGGACGCGTCGCTGGGGCTGTACGGGTTAAATACTCTATTGAAGTTGGAAAATTACCACTAGACTGGAAAAGGGCTAATGTAGTACCAATCTACAAAGGTGGGAGTAGGGAGCAGCCGCTAAACTATAGACCAGTGTCACTGACAAGTGTTGTTTGTAAAATGTGTGAGAAGATTATTAAGAAAAGATGGATAAAGTACTTGGAAGAAAATAATTTACTTACTCTAAGACAATTTGGATTCAGAGAGGGAAAATCATGTGTTACTAATCTGCTGAGCTTTTATGATAGGATGATAGATATACTACAAGAGAGAGAAGGATGAGTGGACTGTGTGTATCTTGATATAAAGAAGGCCTTTGACAGAGTTCCTCATAGTAGACTTAGATGGAAGTTGAAGAAGTTTGGAGGGGTTCAGGGTAATTTGTTAAAGTGGATGGAGGACTATCTCTCGGGAAGACAGATGAGAACCATGATAAGAGACAGCTTATCAACATGGAGGGATGTTACAAGCGGAGTTCCACAGGGATCAGTTTTGGCCCCAATTATGTTTCTGGTCTATATAAATGACATGCCAGAGGAAATAAATGCATACATGAATATGTTTGCTGACGATGCAAAAATTATGAAACATATAGTGGACGAAAGCAGTTGTAGAGAGCTACAGAGTGATCTGGATAAGATAGACCGATGGAGCAAGATATGGAAATTAGATTTTAACAAAGATAAATGTCATGTGATGGAAGGGGGTGTGAGTAAAAGAAGACCTCATTGGGAATATAAACTAGGAGAATGCATGATTAACTCCTCAGAGAAAGAAAAGGACTTGGGCATTATAATACAGGGAGATCTTTCACCCGAGAGCCATATTAACAAAATTGTGGGAGAAGCTTATGGCCTGTTGAATAAAGTAAAAATAGCATTGAACTATTTGAATGAAGAGATGCTAGTAAATATAATAAGATCAATGGTGAGACCTAAATTGGAATATGCGGCAGTGGTGTGGTCACCCCATCTTAAAAAACACATAATTAAGTTGGAGAAAGTACAAAGAGCTGCAACGAAGATGATTCCAGAACTAAGAGAACTGACATATGAAGAGAGATTGAATTTGCCAACTCTAAGTGACAGAAGAGAAAGAGGGGATATGATTATGATGTATAAATGTGTTAGGGGATTGGAAAGGATAGACAAGGAGGACTTTATCGAGGGAGATAAAGGGAGGACTAGAGGACATAGTTGCAAGTTAAAGAAAGGCAGATATACTACAATTAGGTGAGTACACACACACACACACTTGGATCTTCTGATCACTGTCTGATACAGGCCACCTGTCTATCACCTACCACACCTTCCCACTCTGAACCTGTTTTGGTGACTAAATGGCATTACGATAGGGCAGACTGGGAGGGTGTTCAAGGTTTCTTTATTGATATTCCCTGGACCTCTTTCTTTTCTAATGATGCACACACCACCTTGAGCCACATACAAAATTTTGTAAAAATTGGAATGGAAACTTTTATTCCTCATCAAAAGTACAGTAAAAGATCTAATTCACCTAAATGGTTTGACCATAATTGTGCTAGAGTAACTGAACAAAAAGCAATAGCCTACAATGCATACACATGATCAAAAACGCATGAAGCCTTTAATTACTTTAGAAACATCAGAAATCATGCCAAAACTGTATTAAACCTAACTAAATCAAACTTTCTCCATAAGCAGGCAAATAAACTTCTAAATAATCCAAATGATAACAAAATATTTTGGTCTACTCTTAACTCATCTAAATCCAACTTCACTACTGCTTCATCCATTCCACCATTAAAATCTCCGACTGGCAATCTTGTAAGTGACCCACGAGGTAAAGCTAACCTTCTTGCGGATATTTTCTCCACCAACTCAACCTTAGATGAAATAAATCAAGATGTCCCTGTACTTAATTTTAATTCGCCTGAAATTCCCTCACTTAAGATCCACACCAGACATGTCAAAACTATTTTGCAGAATCTCTCAGTAGATAAGGCTCCTGGTCCAGATGAAATTCCTCCAATAGTACTTAAGAATTGCTCCTTGGTGCTCGCTCCTGTATTGGCATTTTTTTTCCGTCTGTGTACTCATACCTCATGCTTCCCAGTACCCTGGAAAGAAGCAAACATCCATCCAGTTCCTAAAAAAGGTGCCTCTTCAGATCCATCAAACTACAGACCAATAGCTATAACTTCCACTCTTGGTAAAGTCTTTGAAATTATATTAAATAATCACATAATTAAGCATCTTGAGAATAATAAATTAATCAGTGATAGGCAATATGGTTTTAGACGATGTCGATCAACTGCAGATATTCTTTGCCTTCTTACGCATAAAATCAACCAAGCTACAGACCAGCATGGTGAAACACATACAATAGCACTGGATATATCAAAGGCATTTGATAGAGTCTGGCATCAATCCTTATTGTCGAAGATGTCACACTACGGCCTTGCATCATTAGTTCCACTAATTTCTTCTTATCTTCATAACAGAAAAATATGTGTAATGGTAGATGGCCTTTATTCTCAATTTCACTCAATAAATGCTGGTGTTCCCCAGGGATCAGTTTTGGCCCCAACTCTGTTCCTCATTCATATCAATGATCTCATATCTACCACTCATAATCCAATACATTCCTACGCAGATGACTCAACACTCCACAGTTCCTTCACATTTACCAATTCTTTCACCCAACCCGATCTTATAAATTCAAAAATAAACACTGCAATTTCTCTGAACCAGGGCCTTTCTAGAATTAATGAATGGGACAAAAGAATCTAGTTTCCTTTAATGCACAGAAAACCAAGTACATTCAATTTTCGAACCGACAGAATCTCACTGACTCCCATATATTTTTTAATGATGTAAATATTCCCACTTCCCCTAGTATTGACATTCTCGGTGTAACATTAACTACTAACTTGAGCTGGACACATTATGTTAGAAGCATTGCTAAGAATGCCTCTAAAAAACTGGGACTCCTGTACAGAGTTCGAGAATTCTTCACTGACGGGCAGTTGGCCGTAATATATAAAAGTCATGTGCGTTCTCAGATGGATTACTGTTCACCTCTGTGGAGTGGAAGTGGAGTGGTTGCATTGAGGCAGTTGGACAAAATCAAAATAAAGCTATTAGATTAATCAATAACCCTGCAATCACACAGGACCTTCCTACATTATCCATACGAAGAAACGTTGCATTCCTTGCATTATTCTACAGATATTTTCACAGCAATTGTTCCGAGGAACTTGCTTCAATTGTGCCGCCTCTCCACATCTTTTCCCGTAGAACTGGGGCAGCTGAGAGCGCCCATGAATTTACACTTTCTCCTCCACAATACAGAACTTCTGCTTATCAAAATTAATTTATCCCTAGAACTACTACTCTTTGGAATTCACTTCCCTCGATTTGCTTTCCACAAACTTACAAATCTACAAAAGTTTAAATCCAGTTGTTACAAACATTTTATGAATGGAGGATGCCTTTAGGCACATGGACCTTTTTGTTTTATCTGTGTTTAAAAAAAAAACACACTTTTTACTTTTGTCTTACTCAGTATTTCATGGAAATTTCCAGCAAATTGGTAAGACATGATCGGTTTCGCCTGAATCCATGTTGGGAATCTTAAAAAAAAAATAAAATAAAATAAAAAATATAATCAATTGTAGATTTCTAAGTAGTCGACTATCTTGTCTACTATAGTCTATTCGCTGTAAGTAGGAGAGAAATCATGACCTCTAACCTCTGTAACTAAAAAACTATTAGAGTAATCGAGCTAATATTTCTACCATTTGAGAAGAGTCAGTTAAGGAATAGATGTGGAAATTTACAGCCAATTTGCTCTAGCTCTTTTTGAGTTACAGAGGATAGAGGTCATGATTTCTTGCCTACTAATAGCGAATAGACTAGTATCCCTTCTAAGAGTTTTACTACGATAGAAGTCAAGCTAATTGGCCAATAATTCTTGGGACACTCGTGATCCCCTTTCTTAAAAATTGGGGTCACATTGGCCAGTCTCCAGTTTTCAGGGACTTCTCCATTTTCTATTGATTTATTTGAAGATGTCTGCTAAGAAAGGTGTGATATCATCTCATCTCGCACTTCACGTACAACTCTAGGAAGAAAGCAATCTGGGCCGGATGACTTAAACATATTTACCTTATCTATTCTTTTTGCTACATCTCTGGAGTACATCTAATTCTGCTAAGAACTTCACCCTCATGCACTAATCCTGGACTTGGCATGTCACTGGTATTCTCCCTTGTGAATACTGAAGCAAAATAGTCGTTTAGGGATTTAACTATATCAGTGTCAGAGGTTTGTAGTTGGCCTGTTGGATCCTTTAGAGGTCCAATGCTACTTTTGAATGGCTTCCTGCTGTTCACATAGCTGAAGAACTCTTTAGGACTTTCTTTGCAGAGAGCTGCAACCCTGAGTTCTTCATTCCGCTTTGCTTCCTTTATAAGAGATTTCACTCTTCAACACATATTTTTGAAGGAATCTAAATCACTTTGGTCTTGACTTCCTTTGGCCTTTCTGTATGCAACCTTTCTCTTTCTAATTGCTGAAGCTATGAGAGAGAGAGAGAGCGAGAGATAGGTAACGATGACAGATACGTATGGTGGATAGATAGGATAGCACTAATACAACTACAAGGGAAGGGATGAAAACAGGTGAGATAGAGAGATGGTGTGTTAGAGTGTGTTAGCGAAAACAAAAAAATTATGACATACGTCTGATAATGCAAAGGAAAATGAGCAACACCAATTGTAGTGGTCCTTACGGGGCTGTTTGTATCTAAGCTACCCAGTCATTGTGGACAAAATAAAATAAATAAATACATTTTGAGAGGCTATTCATTTGGTTAAGAAAGAGATATTTATCATGTCTGGTTTTTAATGATTGAACAGTACAACATTCAATAACATTTCTAGGTAGTCCATTCCATAAGTTTACCATTTGATTGAAAACATATGCTCTGCCTCATGTGAGTGGAAAGGATTTTCAACGATCTTGCAAACAATTCCTCTTATTGTAATTCGATTGGTCTTGAGAGAAATTCGCACTAAAAATCCAAATGGCGCTGGGGGTCCGATTGGATTATTTTCGTTTGTGATGCACCATTAAGGTGTTTTGAGGGCTTTCGTGATTTAAGAGGTTTAATACAGTTCGCAAACTTATCTATGACACATAGTTATGTAGTATATTTTTACTAGATTCATAATATGATGGTTATATACTCTTTAATGCAGTGAATATATAATAATTAACATAATTTGATACATAAATATCAGCTTCCTGACCTAGAAATTTACTTTCATTCTAATGTGGTGTAATAGGCTGGGCGAAATGTTTAATGCTCATCGAAGTATTGTATTTGCTTCCTTTTTAGTTACTAACAAATACGTGTTTCAGTAGAAATTGGCTTAACATACGGTATTATATTCATTAGTTTGTAGTATTTGGCAGGTTGAATGTCTGCGCCTGCACACCAGTTTCTTTCCTACAAAACAAGCTCCCATGCGCTTTTAAGTTACCAATTTAATAATGCACTCTCCAAATCGGGCAGCTAAATAGGTTCCCGGCTATATTTCTTATTAGACCAGTGACAGGAAATCAATCAATGTGTATCAGAATGTCATAGAACACAGTGGCAGCAAATTATGTACGTGGAGATGCAGGAAATTAAAAAAAGATGAAAACAAAAATTGACAACACTGCCTCTTCCACGGGCGAGGGTTTAGGCGAGGTTTAGGTGATCAGCTGACCGCGGCGTGATATACGTACACAGTGTTGCCAAAGTCTTCTTTTGTTCGCACCATTGGGCTAGTTAGGATTCGTTCATAAGCGTAGATTTGCGAGATTGAGGGAAGAACATTTCTCGAAAATCGGCTCCATTCCTAACGATATTCTTGATTTACAATGTGATGGGGTTGATAGCCTCTGAAGTACTATCCTAACTAACTAAAATTGAGGTAGTGGCCTGGCGCGCCCGAAGCCGCTCCAAGGACTCGTGCCCCCAGGGAGGGGGCAGGGGATGGTTGTGACTGTTTGGCTCCCGGAAACTGCTCCCCACAGTCGGCAGCCGGCTGTCCTCCACTGGTCGGTGATCTTGTCCCCGGCCAGGAGGGTCGGCAGCCATCCATGTTCGGCAGCTCCGGGAGGTGGTCCCATGGTGTAGACGCTGCCACTCCAGTACCCTAAACAGCGCACCCATCACTAACATCAACAATGCTGTCCACACATTCAACACAACTATCCAAAACGCTGACAAGAAACACATTCCAAGAGGTTACAGAAAAAGACACAACCCCAACTTCTCACCAGAAATTCAAAACCTCATCAGACAACGCGACACACTGAAACACTCTCCAGCACCCCACACACAAGACATCACACAACAAATCCAAGCACTCAACACCCAGATCAACAACAAAATACAAGAACAACAAACACTAAACTGGAATAACTTCCTACAAACACTTGATCACAAAACAAACTCCAAAAAACTCTACAAAACATTAAACAGCATCACACTTTCCAATAGCAACACAACACAATCACATGCTGCAATCACAACAACAGACTCTACTCCTTCATGTAAACAACAAGCAAACACTCTCATTAATCACTTCTCTCATATCAGCCACCTAAAACCCCATAAAGACGACCGACGTGTCATCCGACGAAAGAGACAATTCCCCACAGACCCTGACTATGCACCCTTCACTAACTACCAGACAAAACACATCATCAACAATCTCAAGCACTCATCCGCCTGTGGCCTAGACAACATAAGCAACATACACCTCAGACACCTGGGACCACAACGCATACAAGCACTCCCTAACATATCAAACTACAGTTATTCACACAACACAATACCAGATATCTGGAAGCATGGTATCATCATCACTTTCCCCAAACCCAACAGAGACCCCACGCTACCCTCCTTACACCGCCCTATCACACTCCTCTGCACCCCCTCCAAAATCATAGAACGCCTTGTACTACAACTAATTACACACATCTTACCCCTAGCTCCAACACAACATGGCTTCAGGCCACTGTACTCCACAAACACACTTCTTACAGACCTTACAAAAAGAGCTTTTGATGGCATCAACTCAGCCAGACCACCACACAGATCACTACTTGCCACACTCGACATTAGTAAAGCCTTCGATGCCATCCCCCTGCCACAACCTAACAAACAAAATTTACAACACAAACATGCACAACAACACAAAAAGGTGGCTGGCCAACTTTCTAGCAGGCAGATGTGCACACGTATCTTTTGCCGGTCAGTCATCTAGCATCAAAAATTTCCCAAACGAAGTCCCGCAAGGATCCGTCCTGTCGCCCGCACTCTTTAATCTGTACATGCATGATATAAATGCACCCAATACACCCCAAATAAACATAGCCTCCTACTCAGACGACATAACACTCACATGCACACACCAAGACCCAGCCAGAGCAACAAGTCTCCTCCAACCCTATCTCAACACATTACATGACTGGTGCACTACAAACAGACTTAATTTAGCCCCAGCCAAATCCACTGCAACCCTCCTCACAACTTGGACAGATCACACATACTCCCGCAACTCACCATAAACAACATACCCCTAACACACACATGCACTCATTCAAAATCCTAGGAGTAACATATGATACTCAAATGACATTCAAACAGCACACCACAAACATTAAAAAGAAACTGACACCCAGACTTAATGCCCTCAGGTCACTTGCCCACACAAAATTTGGACACAACAAAGAAACCACCACCACAGTTTACAAACAATACATAACATCAGTGATGGAATACGCAAGCCCGGCCTGGGCTTCTAACCTAGCTGAAACACATCATAAGACCTTACAGACTATTCAAAATAAATCCCTAAAAATCATCACAGGCTGCACAGCTACTTCACCTACAGATCACCTACATCAAGAAACCAAAGTCCTCAAAGTCAAAGACCATCTGGACATGAGAGGCACTCAATTCCTGGCAGCAGCCTTCACGAACCAACACCACCCACTACACTACATGGCAACACATCCACAAACACCAAGACATATTAAAACAACACCCAGCACACGCTATCACACACAAATACTATCTTCTCTCCCTCCCTGCCCACCCCAAACCAGCGTCCAGAAGCACATCCATACTCATATCTCTCGCCGTTCCATCCACTCACTCGTAGACAACACGCAGCTGCAGGGACGACCTCCCGAAATCCATCCTTCTGAATCCTCCCTTCCTCGCGAGGACAGAGTCCACCTGGCCAGGCTGAGAAGCGGGCACCATCCAGTCCTTCTGAGCTATCAGAAGAGACTGGGTGAATCCGTCGTCGACTCCTGCCCAGGTTGTAACACAGCACCCCATACTATAAACACATCATA
Organism: Paralithodes platypus; assembly: GCA_032716605.1. NCBI lineage: Eukaryota > Metazoa > Arthropoda > Malacostraca > Decapoda > Lithodidae > Paralithodes > Paralithodes platypus. The sequence goes on along the minus strand of CM064503.1, from coordinate 52,153,806 downwards.
GAAGACTGCATTTCACACAACCACTTAGGCTACGCCAACAACACAATCTACACTCCTTGAGAGCTCTGTGGGAAAGCCCGACCGTGGCCATGGCCTTCCTTAGGGACTCGGGGCTGTTCGGCCAGGCAGCTTAGGGAACAACAACAACAACTAAAATTGAGGAATGCAGAATTGGGCTTGTTCTATATATTATTCAAGTTGTAGAGGTGTCTAAATATCGAGTGTTGAGTAGCTAGGCTACATTTCATACAAACGTTCATCATGGCTTTCTGTTGGTTGTACTATACATGTATGGTAGCCTATGTGGTGGTGACTGAATAATCAAGTGATTGCTTGTGAGGGGGGATTGGGACATTGATGCAGATTTGATGAGTGCATGATTGTGATAATAATGTATGTGGTTATTTCATTAATATTTAGAAGATGTGACACGTAGGCTACTACTCATATATGGGCCTAGGTCTAGTGATATTTAGGGGACTCCTAGTATCATGCACGCATGGCTGTTAAAGATAAACATATCAGAAAATGTGTGTGATGGGATTAAAATGGCTGAAATTGTATGTTATGCGATATTAGGTGATTGGGATACTTTTGGGCGAGTTTGGAGATGCGATGTGCGCTGGCAACCTTGGAATACACACACACACACATACATGCACGACACAATCTATAACTGACCATTTTACCTTCATTAAGGCTATAATCCACATTATATTAAGATTTCCATCTGTGGGAAACAAATATCGACCACCGTTACTGCTAATGTGCACATAGATGCACAACAAATGTCAAATTTAACAGTAAGTCAAGTGGGGAAGAGATGTTGACTGTCTGAGAAGTTTCGTTTAATGACTATTATGGCTAGCGAACACTGGCATCAATTTATGATGTGCATACCACTTGTGAAACTAGTTTATAATTGTATAATCTAATTTCCAGTAAAGTGGTTAATGCCGATTATTACGTTCATCTCGAGTTTTTGTACATATTATAATTTTTAGGACATGGATACCTATCTATTGAAATATTAACAGGACTACTTTTAGGGGGTTACCAATTGTTTGTGTAGGCATAATAGAATAGTTTGTATTTATCATAAATACTTTGTATATTGGACAATGTACTGAATAGAATTTGAGAGTAATATATCTGTAACATTCATGACTATAGAAATAGAGTGATATTTTGATGACTGCGATTTATAAATTTCAATTCACTCGATGGCAACAGATTGTGATTCGGTGCGAACCGAAGGCGGGAAAAATAGCAGACAATTTTTTTATTTTCCCCCATTGGTGAAGTACTTGTTGACATCCATATTGGCAAGACTTTTAATCACCCCATTGGTGAAGTACTTGTTGACATCCATATTGGCAAGACCTTTAACTTTTAACTGGCGGCACCCGGCTATTGTCGAGTGAAATAAATATGGCCTATGTGGCGGGTCCCGGCTATTGTCGAGTGCAATTTTGAGCACATAATGTGCTCTGAGAGAGAGCGGAGCGGTGGGAGGAGCGTAGATTACCTCCTGACCGCTCGCCACGGCCGCCGTGGACCTACCGAGATTTACTCCACTTACATCCACCCTCACTCCCTCGCTACATACGTAATTATATAAAGAAATTGCCGTATTTTACCGTTTTTGCCCTTCGGTTGCACGATCGTTGCAAGACAACCAGTGATCATAGAAGGATGGTTCGGGTGTCATTGGAAAGCTCAATTTATGCCCTTTCAGGGATACATACTTGTATTACGCTCTGGGTCTTGTTTATGCATGAAAAAGAGCACGGAAACAACCCCATTTATGGTATAAACCCCTGCTGGGCGGCACGGTCAAATATACCGCCTCGCCCGCTAAATAAGGGTTAATCATTCTAAATACTTGAATTAAGTCCTCTCTCAATCTGCGCTTTGTTAAACTACAAAGATTTAACTCTTTTGGACCACCTTCGTATGGCTTATTTCTAAGTCTGGATAATTTTAGTTACTCTCTTCTGTATTCTCTTCAGTTTACCTATGTCCTTTTGATAATGTGGACACCATAATTGTACTTGGTATTCAAGATGGGGGCGAACCAATTAATTGTATAATGTTAGAATAACATCTTCGGATTCGTATTTGAATGATCTACCAATGAAATCAACAATTTAATCTGCTTTCTTAATTACTTTGGTACCTTGTTGGCTGGTTTTTAAATTGTTCGATATTGTTACCCCTAAGTCTGTTTCTTTATCTGTGCCTTTTGAGATATCTGCCAAAAGTAATTTGCCTTTTCATTCTTGTATCCTATAAGTAATACTTAACGTTTTCAGTATTGAAACTCATTTGCCAGGATTGGGCCCAGTTTGATAAAGCTATATAATTTTGGATCTGTTGAACTTTATGAGAGACACTACTATGTTTGCAATTGTTGTGTCATCAGCAAATGTTGTAATTGTACACAAGAGATCATCACTGATATCATTGATATAAATCAAGAAAATAACAGGTCCAAGCACTGATCCCTGGGGCACGCCGCTAGTGACATTTGCTCAATCAGAGACTTTACAATTGAAGTCTTGTTCCAGTCAGGGGAGTGAGACATGTGAAGCATCCATCATGGCTCGAAGCAGCTCCATCTCTGAAGCGGCTGGTTGCTTCGTTCAAGTGCTTCACCGTCTCACACTCCAGACTCAGACCCTCACTCTCAGAACGCCACCTATTGAGCAGTGAACTCACTAGGCATTGTCCCCCTGTAACATATTTTGAATATGGGAATATTCATACAGTGTTATTTAATCAGGGAACAATGAGGGTATTTTTTTGGCATTTCGGTGGGCTTTGTGGTAATGCACTGATACGAGGTACAGCACAAATTCAATCCCAATAATATCTTCCCATTGACATATCGGGATTTGAACCCGGGTCCATTGGATTACCAATCCAGTGGCATGACCACTCCACCACACCTCCTATATCGACTCTTTGCTTGTGCTCAGTACAAGCCAATTTTTGATCCACCGAAGTACGCAACCTTTAATACCTTGAGCTTTTAGTTAATCAAGATACTTTTATGGGGGACTTTGTTGAAATTTTTCTGGAAATTACTTGCATCATGCTTATTAAAATATGAAACAAGTTGAGGAGATTTGTTAGGCATACCAATTTGTTTTGAAAGCCATGCTGAGAATCGTTTATTAATATTTTTGTCTTGTAAGTGGTTTTACAAGTATATCTCTGATTATTGTTTCAAGCAATTTACAGATGAATGAAGTCAAACTGATTGGACGATATTTACAAGATAGTGATTTGCTTTTTATTTATTTATTTTTTAATTTTATTTTTAAATAGGAGTTATGTTTGCCAATTTCCATTCATTGGAGTACACTTCGACTTTGCATTGTATTGTTAAATAGTAGGACTAATGGTTTTGATATTTCTTCTTTTAGGTCTTTCAAAACTCTTGCAAATATTGTATCGGGTCCAAGGGTTTTGTTAGTTAATACTGTTTAGTACTATCTTTCCGTGGTTATCATGTTACTCAGAACATAATTATTGTTTATTGCATATGGTATTGTTGATGGAATCCAAGTCAGATCTTCCTTGCTAAATACAGTAACAATATCATTGAGAATATTACTAGTCTTGACTTCATCAACAAAAACTCCTCTTTCATTATTTAGTGATCCGATTTGATAGGTAATCATCTTTTTACTTCTGATAAATAGGATATACCTAATGCGATTAATGGGTAAAGAGGAAATATTGAAGAGAGAGAGAGGGAGTGAGAGAGAGAGAAAGAAAGAGAGATATAGAGAAAGAAAGAGAGAGAGAGAGGAGAACAATGGCAGATACTTTTGATGGATTTGTTACAATGACTTACAATGAATAGTTACTATCTCAAGACCTAGCGGTCTATTCCGAGGAGATACTCTAAGTAGAAAGAGAAAGATTGTGTGGTGCACTACACTAAGTACTGTAGAGTGTGCGGAACATTATCTACTATCTTCTTGAACTGCTCTACCGCAGGTTAGATTGTGTGGTGCACTACACTAAGTACTGTAGAGTGTGCGGAACATTATCTACTCTCTTCTTGAACTGCTCTACCGCAGGTTAGATTGTGTGGTGCACTACACTAAGTACTGTAGAGTGTGCGGAACATTATCTACTATCTTCTTGAACTGCTCTACCGCAGGTTAGATTGTGTGGTGCACTACACTAAGTACTGTAGAGTGTGCGGAACATTATCTACTCTCTTCTTGAACTGCTCTACCGCAGGTTAGATTGTGTGGTGCACTACACTAAGTACTGTAGAGTGTGCGGAACATTATCTACTATCTTCTTGAACTGCTCTACCGCAGGTTAGATTGTGTGGTGCACTACACTAAGTACTGTAGAGTGTGCGGAACATTATCTACTCTCTTCTTGAACTGCTCTACCGCAGGTTAGGGGGATGTACGAGGTACAGGTACTGAAATTTGAGATTGCTCAAAAGCATAAAGAGAAGAAATGTGTGCGTATGTGTGAGACAGAGAGAGAGAGAGAGAGAGAGAGAGAGAGAGAAACCGGGGACTCAGTCAAGTGGAAGTTTCCTGGCATGCTGATGGTGATGGTAGTAGTGATGGTGGTAGGTCTCTACGCTCTGTATCACAGCTCACCATATATTATATATTATCTCCTAAGTCTTATAGTATCTCAGGCTATATATATTCTGTGTCTATTTAAATGATATTTTTCCATTAACTTTGTCATTATGTCTATCCACTCTGTAGCCCCTTCAACATATGTTAACTTTGTCATTATGTCTATCCACTCTGTAGCCCCTTCAACATATATTTGACTTCGTATAACCTATGTCAGTCTGTATAAAGTTAAATGTAGTAATAAAATGTCTTCCTCTTTATCGTATCTCCTTATTATATGTAGTAATAACATTTCTTCCTCTTTATCGTATCTCCTTATTATATGTAGTAATAACATTTCTTCCTCTTTATCGTATCTCCTTATTATATGTAGTAATAACATTTCTTCCTCTTTATCGTATCTCCTTATTATATGTAGTAATAACATTTCTTCCTCTTTATCGTATCTCCTTATTATATGTAGTAATAACATTTCTTCCTCTTTATCGTATCTCCTTATTATATGTAATTATACAGTATATAAATCCTTTATCTGTCAGTCCTTCTGTATCACCTTCATCATATTATCATTCACAATCGGTTCCTTCACAGAGGGCTAATACATACATACATACACCACAGAGAATGTGGTTACAGTCTCACGTCCTAAATGGTGGCTTTCCAGGCGGCCCTGTCAAGGGCTGCCTTTGTTGTCAAGTTCTATATTTTGAGATCGGACCGGAGTACCTGATCCCACGTCATTCTAGGTAATGCCTAGACGCCTTCTCAATTCCTCCCTCGATACCCCATCCCTGAGGTTAACCCCTCATATCCATCTCGCCATTCTCTTCTCATTCCGTTCCATCCTATTGATGTCCTCCGCTTTAACCGGCCATGTCACCGAGGCATAGGTCACCACACTCCTAATGCACGAGGTATACACCTTCCCGTTTAGCGTTACACTGTCGAAATCATCACTAACAGGCGGGTCATTTAACACAAGTTCTCCCTTGCACACTGCACATTCAAAGTCTATGATTCTCGTCAAAGGTTCTCTAGCCCCACTACATCTCTTGTGTACCCAGTCACTACAGACGCAACATTGAATTGAGTTACTTCCCACCCCATTCCCACATACTAATTATTTTAAATATGCTAATCATTCTGCATATTACCTTCAATGCATGTAATGTTATGGAGAGGATGTTTGGAGTTTATAGCCTTTGTCAATGAGTATCTATACTGTAGTTTATCACCTAGGAATTGTTTATTGGATATTATGCTGAGGAAGAGCAATTATGTCGGCGTGGGCTTCTAAGGGTTTGGAATGCAGTTTTTGCTCTCGCCTAGCACAGGAGTTTCAGTGGATATATATATATATATATATATATATATATATTGAGTATATATCACAAATACACGTGAGCCACTAAATGTTTCTAATCTCTCAGTGGGGTTCGAACCGCCGACCGTCAGGACGATAGCCGACGCTTTAATCAACTAGTTGTAGTTGATTAAAGCGTCGGCTATCGTCCTGACGGTCGGCGGTTCGAACCCCACTGAGAGATTAGAAACATATATATATATATATATATATATATATATTTTTTTTTTTTTATATACTCCCAGCCGGTCAAAAACTATATTAATTAATTCGTATGCAAGTATCATTGGTGACAAAATGAGCCATTTGTTGTGCACTCACCACTTGTGATCCCCAAGAACAACAACAAAGTGATTATTTATAGACCTGGGACACTTCTCCGAGGGTCAGAAACTAGCGAGGTGGCTTGATGTATTGTACCAGTTAATTATAAAAAAAAAACAGCATTGTTCTACTTTTTGGACGAGTGATAATTCAATTAAAAAAAGGATATTGTTATAGATTTGCTTACATTATAGTTAGGTTACGAAGTGTACTAGAACCCCGGGAATACATGCAAATTAATAAGAGACGACAATTGCAGCATCACTTAATATTTACCTGGGGAGGTTGTAGGCACTAATCGAGCAGGGCAATACCTAGGGGAGGCCACATAGTCATATGAAAAAGAGTTGCTGGAACTCCTGTTTCATTTACCTGGCTTCCCTCACTGTTTTTATTTGTGCCTCATCTACACAGAGAGTAATCTCTCTCTCATAAACTTTAATGAACATCCCCTCCTATTAACACTTTGGCTGCAGGCATATTTCCGCCATATTAGGCACTCCTGATTGATTAGGCAAGTGTCAAGTGTTCAAGAATGAAATGAATGGTATTCAGCCAAAAACTAGAAGAAAATAGCTTAAAAATGACACCAAAATGAGCTACATTTGCCTTTGGCAGCACTGTATATCTCGCGAGAGCATGAGTGCCGTGACCGGCTGGCTGGAGGAAGGACGTGTGGCCTGTCGCGCTCCTGCTCCCTCGCACTCGATTCTACAGTCTTTAAGAGGCTTTAAAAGCCTGTAAATTGCCATGGCGTTCCGAAATGTCTCCTGCAGGCAATGGGTTAATATCACTACACTTGACAACCACACCACTCTTCTTTGCAACACACTAGCCTATATTAACTATATCCTATAACGTACCTTGATTTTGTCTCTGCTTCACTATATCAACCTTAGTTTTGTTTCCTTCATGCAGAGATATATATATATATATATATATATATATATTATATATATATATATAATATCGTTCATGAATAATATACACACATGAAATCTATCATATTCTCTCTCTCTCTCTCTCTCTCTGTGTGTCCTACTTTGCTTAATACCTAATGTGGGAGAGGTCCTATCAATTAGAATAAAGGCATATAACATTAAGGAGAATAATGACAAGCAAGTTGTCCTCTAATTATAGGGTACATTGTAGTGTTGTCGTCTTTTGGGTAACGTGTGTGTGTGTGTGCGTGTGTGTGTGTGTTGGGGTCATGTGCCTACTTGTGTGCGTGTGCTTGTGTCCGTCCTTATGTCTCTATAGTTATGTGTGTGTGTGTGTTTTTTTTCTTTTTTCAATGTGAATGAGGGAGACAAAAGGCATAACTGCCTGCACCGAGTGCCTCCCCCAAATTTCAAAGAGTGACAGGGCCGAAATCAAGGGACGTTCGAGCTAAAATGCCTGGACACACGGAGTTTGAAGTAATTTAAGTCATAGGAAGAGGGAAAGACTTATTCTGGGAGAGAGTTCCAAAGCTTAGCAGTTGAATAGAAGAAAGTCTGAGAATAGCGTTTCACTCTTGGGTTGGAGAGTTGCACAGAGTAGGGGTGGGATTGTGTTGCAAGGTGGGTACTACATACCCTACGTAGAGGAGGTGGTATACACTGGGAAAGCTCCGAGGAACACTGATTATTGTAGTAGCGATAGAATAGCGAGAGAGATGCAACATTGCGGCGAAGAGAGAGAGTGGGTGAGTGGTCGGGAGTTAATGATACGAAAGGCTGTCCTATCTACTTTATCTAGGAGTGCGGTGGGAGAGGATCCTCCTCACACATGTGAACAATCCTCAATACAAGGATGCACTGTGCCCCTGTACAGAGCAAGAAGCTGCGCAGGGGTAAAGAACCCCTTAAGGCGGTTGAGCACACCCAGCTTCTGGGAGGCTGCCTTAGCGAGACTGGTAATATGGTCTTTCCAAGTGAGAGCAGAAGAAAAAGAGACACCGAGAACATTGAGAGAAGATGAAGGGTTGATTTTTGTATTGTTGAAGAATAGGGGATAGTCCTCTGGAGGTTCCTGACGGGTAGTAAGATGGATAAATTGAGTTTTGGAAGCATTAAATGCAACAAGGTTTTCTCTACCCCAATTGGAAATATTAGCTAGATCAGAAGAAAAGTATTTTAGGCTTCATTACATTTACTTTTGAGGGACTGCTGGCTGGGGCGTTCTGGAAAACTAATTGAGTGGTGTTTGGTAGAGTCGTCTGCATATGAATGGATGTGACTGGATGTACAGTTGAGAAGATCATTTATGAAAATTAGAAAGAGAATAGGAGATAGGACAGAACCCTGAGGAACACCGGAGTTGATAGGATGAGGAAATGAGCGATGGCCTTCCACAACCGCAGCTATGGAACGGCCGGAGAGGAAATTAGAGATAAAGGCACAGATGGAGGGACAGAAACCGAAGGAGGGCAGTTTGGAAATTAATGATTTATGCCAGATTCTATCGAAGGCCTTCGATATGTCTAGTGCAACAGAAAAAGTCTCACCGAAGTCCCGAAAGTTGGATGACCAAGAGTTAGTAAGATCACCAGTAGAGTGACCTTTAAGGAAGCCATACTTTCGATCTGAGAGCAGATTATGAGAAGAGAAATGCTTAAGAAATTTGGAAGCAAGAATAGTTTCAAAAACTTTAGAGATACAAGAGATGAGAGCAATTGGACGATAGTTGGAGGGTTGAGAGCGGTCACCCTTCTTTGGGACAGGTTGAATGAGAGCAAACTTCCAGCAAGAAGGAAAGACATTAGAGGAGAGACAGAGACGAAAGAGTTTGCCTAGGCAGGGGGTCAGCACGGAAGCACAGTTTTTAAGTACAACAGGAGGAACACCGTCCGGACCATACACCTTCTTAGTATTAAGCCCAGAGAGGGTAGAAAGTACATCTTTAGAAGAGATTAGGATATTAGGCATAAGTAGGAGAGAGGGGGGTGGAGAGGGAGGAATAGTATGTGTGTGTGTGTGTGTGTGGTCCTGTGCCCCATGTCGTGTAACCATTATCGCTTGTGTATCTTGTCATAAGGTTTTGTTTGTGTGTATAAACCTGTGCTGTGTGTGCGTATGTCATACGTGTGTGTGTGTGTGTTTTGTTTTACCTGTGAGTGTGCGTAAGTAAGGCATGTTCTTATGCATGCATACTTCATGGATATATGTGTGTGTCATGTGTTTACGTATGTGTGTGTGAGCGAGTTAAAAGGTAATGTGTGTGTGTGTATGTAGTGAGGTGGTAGGTATGATAGGGGATATATGATGTTAGAGAGGAGTAGGAGGAGGATGTTGATGGTTGTATGAGAGGCGGTAAGGGGTGGTGAAGGGGAGGTACTCTACCCGCCCACCAGACCCTCCTACATAATGTGTGTGTGTAGTGAGGTGGTAGGTATGATAGGGGATATATTATATGATGTTAGAGAGGAGTAGGAGGAGGATGTTGATGGTTGTATGAGAGGCGGTAAGGGGTGGTGAAGGGGAGGTACTCTACCCGCCCACCAGACCCTCCTACATAATGTGTGTGTGTAGTGAGGTGGTAGGTATGATAGGGGATATATTATATGATGTTAGAGAGGAGTAGGAGGAGGATGTTGATGGTTGTATGAGAGGCGGTAAGGGGTGGTGAAGGGGAGGTACTCTACCCGCCCACCAGACCCTCCTACATAATAAGCCAATTAAGCCACACCACCAACCATGGACGGAACATAAGGGCACCAACAGAAGAGATCAACATAAACATTAGCCTAGTACAATGACGGTCACTTTGTGGGAGAGTTATGGACCTAGTTATGGAGTGTGTAGTGATGCCACCACAAGGGACTGGAGTTCTCGAACAGCCGCTCCAGTCCTGATGCTATTCTTGACTTACAATGTGCTGGCTTAATAATCCAGAAGGGTTGATAGCCTCTGAAGTCCTATTTGAACTAACTATCCACCACGTTGTGTAGCCATTGTCAAGTTGATGGGCTGCCAGAGTTGGTCCGCAGGAATGTCCTCGGAGACAATACCTGGGAACATTTAAGTGTGTAAGATTTTAATGAATATTCTTATAATCACCAACCCACTAATTAACTAACATATGAACCTAATTAATGAAATCAATGAAACTAATGAATACATGTGGTACTCCAATGATTCGAACCTAGGATACTCACACCGAAATTCGGCGCACTAACCATTACGCTATCAAGACATCACTTGGTCAGTAATAAGGAATTGCATTGCCTGTATATTTGTTCACTTCCAAAGGCTATCAAAACGGTAAAGCACGTTTGTAACTGAGCATATTAAATAATATTGACTAATAAGAGAGGGACTCGTGTTTTAAAACTTGTGCCAGTGTGCACATTGGGTTTGGTGACTGTGACCAATAGTCTGGTGACAAAGTACAGTCTTGAGCATAGGGGCAGCATACACCAGTTACCCTACACCAATAGTCTGGTGACAAAGTACAGTCTTGAGCATAGGGGCAGCATACACCAGTTACCCTACACCAATAGTCTGGTGACAAAGTACAGTCATCATCATAAGGGCAGCCTACACCAGTTACCCTACACCAATAGTCTGGTGACAAAGTACAGTCATCATCATAAGGGCAGCATACACCAGTTACCCTACACCAATAGTCTGGTGACAAAGTACAGTCATCATCATAAGGGCAGCATACACCAGTTACCCTACACCAATAGTCTGGTGACAAAGTACAGTCGTCATCATAAGGGCAGCCTACACCAGTTACCCTACACCAATAGTCTGGTGACAAAGTACAGTTGTCATCATAAGGGCAGCCTACACCAGTTACCCTACACCAATAGTCTGGTGACAAAGTACAGTCGTCATCATAAGGGCAGCCTACACCAGTTACCCTACACCAATAGTCTGGTGACAAAGTACAGTTGTCATCATAAGGGCAGCCTACACCAGTTACCCTACACCAATAGTCTGGTGACAAAGTACAGTTGTCATCATAAGGGCAGCCTACACCAGTTACCCTGCAAACATTGAAACCCTTAAGGGGGGATGGCCATATATATGTCCTCATTTATATATCTTTTTATCATTTTTTTGTTTAGTTTCCTCCCTAGATCTCCTTCAAGCTTCAAACAACACCCCCAAGACCCTCCTTCAAGATATATTTGTAAAACACATTATTGAAAAATGTCCCGGCCGAAGGCTGGTTCCTCTTAAATTACACTTATGCTATCACTCGCCAGGAAAATACCGACACCTACAATGACACGAAAAGTCTTAATATTGACAAAGAAATGGGGCGGAAGGTCTTAAAATCGCCAAACTAGTGGGCCGAACGTCATGAAATATGAAATCTAAAGGGGCTACGCGTGAGGGAGAAGGGGGACCAGAAAACGCGGCCCTCAAGTTGTCCAAGCTCTCCCAAACTGAATTAATCTTCTCGGTAAGGGGATAGTGGTTATGTTTTTGGTCCGTTAATATAGATTTTCAGATTTGTTTTAGTTTCCTCGCTAGGCCGAAGGCTGGTTTCTCTTAAAATTACAGGCTCGCTATCGCTCGCTAGGATAAAATCAACACCTAAATAGCACGAACGGTCTTAAAATTGACAACAAAATGTGGTGAAAGGTGTTAAAATCGTCAAACTAATGGGCCGAATGTCTTGTCTCAAAACAAATGGGGCTAAACATTAGGGAGAAGGGGGGCCAGAATAACGAATTCTCTGCCTCTAACTTTGTACTTAGCATTTACATTGGGGATGTTGAGTTTGTTGTTTGAGGGTTCACATTGAGCCAGGATGAGTGTACCAGTGTTAGTTAGTTATAATAGGACTTCTGAGGCTGTCAACCAAGGGACTGGAGTTTGTTGTTTGAGGGTTCACATTGAGCCAGGATGAGTGTACCAGTGTTAGTTAGTTATAATAGGACTTCTGAGGCTGTCAACCAAGGGACTGGAGTTTGTTGTTTGAGGGTTCACATTGAGCCAGGATGAGTGTACCAGTGTTAGTTAGTTATAATAGGACTTCTGAGGCTGTCAACCAAGGGACTGGAGTTTGTTGTTTGAGGGTTCACATTGAGCCAGGATGAGTGTACCAGTGTTAGTTAGTTATAATAGGACTTCTGAGGCTGTCAACCAAGGGACTGGAGTTTGTTGTTTGAGGGTTCACATTGAGCCAGGATGAGTGTACCAGTGTTAGTTAGTTATAATAGGACTTCTGAGGCTGTCAACCAAGGGACTGGAGTTTGTTGTTTGAGGGTTCACATTGAGCCAGGATGAGTGTACCAGTGTTAGTTAGTTATAATAGGACTTCTGAGGCTGTCAACCAAGGGACTGGAGTTCTCCAAAAGGGGCTCCAGTCCTGATGTTATTCTTAACTTTAAATGTGCTGGCTTAATAGTCCTATTGGATTGATAGCCTCGTAAGTCTTATTTTAACTAACTAACTATCAACCCTTCTGGATTATTAACCCCTTGCGTACCAGGGACGTCTTTTTAATCACATTGTGGCAACTTTTCGACGATTGTGTTCAGCTCACGAAGGACCTCTAGCGATAACAAGCTTCAAACTATTTCAATCAACCCTTTTAACTACCATAAATCCTTCCTAAGCTGCATACAATCGTCTAAATATAACTAGAATACAGTATAACACGTGGCTGGTACTCAAAGGGTTAAGCCAGCACAAAGCACGTCAAGAATAGCATCAGGATTGAAGCCCCTTTTCGAGAACTCCAGTCCCTTGGTTGATAGCCCCGGAAATCCTCGTTCGTCTTATAATACAGGCTCGCTATCAATCGCTAGGTCAAAATCGACACCTAAATGACACAAACAGTCTTAATATTGACACACGTCTTAAAATCGTCAAACTAATGGGCCGAACGTCATAAAATCTGAAAACTATTAAGGCTAAACATGAGGGAGAAGGGGGTCCAGAAAAACTATCCCTTAAGTCACTTACTGGTCTGTCATTATTTATTATCATTAATTATTTATTGCTTGCCTCCCATTAATTATGGTATAGCTTTCTTCCCATCCATCATTTATTGTTTACTTTACATTCATTTGTTTATTGTTTACTCCCATGCAATATTTACTGTTACTTTACATTCAATATTTATTGCATAATTTCCACTCATTATTTATTGTGTACTTTCCATTCAATATTTATTCCATACTTTCCATTCATTATTAAATGTTTATTTTATTAAATATTTATTGCTTACCTCCCATTCATAATTTGTTGTGTCTGTCTTTGTGCTTCACGTGTGTTACCTCTCTTATTTGTTGTGTCTGTCTTTGTGCTTCACGTGTGTTACCTCTCTTATTTGTTGTGTCTGTCTTTGTGCTTCACGTGTGTTACCTCTCTTATTTGTTGTGTCTGTCTTTGTGCTTCACGTGTTACCTCTCTTATTTGTTGTGTCTGTCTTTGTGCTTCACGTGTGTTACCTCTCTTATTTGTTGTGTCTGTCTTTGTGCTTCACGTGTGTTCCCTCTCTTATTTGTTGTGTCTGTCTTTGTGCTTCACGTGTGTTACCTCTCTTATTTGTTGTGTCTGTCTTTGTGCTTCACGTGTGTTACCTCTCTTATTTGTTGTGTCTGTCTTTGTGCTTCACGTGTGTTACCTCTCTTATTTGTTGTGTCTGTCTTTGTGCTTCACGTGTGTTACCTCTCTTATTTGTTGTGTCTGTCTTTGTGCTTCACGTGTGTTACCTCTCTTATTTGTTGTGTCTTGTCTTTGTGCTTCACGTGTGTTACCTCTCTTATTTGTTGTGTCTGTCTTTGTGCTTCACGTGTGTTACCTCTCTTATTTGTTGTGTCTGTCTTTGTGCTTCACGTGTGTTACCTCTTATTTGTTGTGTCTGTCTTTGTGCTTCACGTGTGTTACCTCTCTTATTTGTTGTCTGTCTTTGTGCTTCACGCGTGTTACCTCTCTTATTTGTTGTGTCTGTCTTTGTGCTTCACGTGTGTTACCTCTCTTATTTGTTGTCTGTCTTTGTGCTTCACGTGTGTTACCTCTCTTATTTGTTGTGTCTGTCTTTGTGCTTCACGTGTGTTACCTCTCTTATTTGTTGTGTCTGTCTTTGTGCTTCACGCGTGTTACCTCTCTTATTTTTATTTCCAGATTGAGTTGGCAGGAGGAGGGGAGTCCAATAAACAAGAAAAGAAAATGAAGGTTAAGTGAAAATGGTAATTTAATGTGATTTAATAATAGAAAAATAGATTACTGAGTAAACGTAAACCAATATTATATGCAGTACCGGTACCGTACGTAGCGCAGCGCCGAGTGTCGATGAAGGTACGAGTACAATTACATTTCCTTTGATTATGTGCACCGGTTATATTTGGAAATTATAACGAAATTGGCAGCCTATATTAAATGATATAATCCTGAATTTATTGCAGTGAATATTTTAGTGTTATGTATGAGTGTTTTGCAAGTGCAGGTGTTATGATATTATCTATGTAATTGAAAACAATTGTTATCATGGAAAATTATAATTTGTGAATGCAAGTTACCGTACTATACTATTACGCAACAGTCGTTATTAATACTGAGGCACTTACAGTTATGCCATTACTAAGCTGATAAAACGAAAATATAACAATTGAATATTATTATATATGAATTCAGTATTAGTTGATAGATATATCATATCGTGAGCCCTCTTATATATACCGTCCTATCATTACCGGACTATAATATATCGTAACTGTGACCCGTGCCATAGTTAGCTCTTGTGCCTTAAAGATCCCAGTGTTCAAATCTGTGCCTTAATCTACTTTGTACAAATACACGTAGATATTATAGTGTCGTGCCTCATTGGTGCTTTAGTGTATAATGGTCATAACTTGCTACTATTAAAACGTTACAGTTTAATACCTCACTTTTGAATGAGATTTTAACCTGTGTGTTGTCAAAATTGCATATTCATAACCCTATATTGAATTATTGAAATTATCTGGCAGTAGCTAGAGTAAAAACGAAAGTAGTGATCGTATTGAACGTGTTAAAGTGCAGCTACAAACTACAATGGCATCCGAGGAAAACACGGGTGCGGCGCCCCCGTCTGAGAGCTCCCCACTCACCGACACGGGGGAGCAGCTGCGGGAGGCAAATGAAACCACGGGTTCTCAAAACTCCGGGTTCAAGCTGAAGAAGGAGCTGGGTCTGATGGACGGGGTGGGTATCATAGTGGGCATCATCATTGGATCTGGGATATTCGTGTCTCCCAAGGGCGTGTTGCAGTACAGCGGCAGTGTGGGCGCGGCGCTGGTAGTGTGGGCGGTATCAGGGCTACTCTCCATGGTCGGTGCACTCTGCTACGCCGAACTAGGTCAGTACATCCTAACATTTCATACAAACTATACATCGCATGATTAGAGTTGACCAAAAAAGAAAGCCGCTAGAGTATATGTAAGATAATTATGGTCTGACTACTGTTTACTGTCGGTGCACTCTGTTATGTCGAGGTACAGTGGGTCAGTATCCCTTTATGTTTAGTTTGAACTTAACCCTCTTTGACATATGACGCGATTTTGAGCCTATTAGGGATACTTGAAAGCCTTTGTTACCATCAGGGGTATTTAGAAACCTTTAGTTTAGTTACTTCAACCTCTGCAGTTGTCTTTGTGTTAGCTGTGGGCAGAAAACTAATTTTGAGAGGTAAGTATAAGAGTGAGAGAACTATTTCTTATTGCTAATCTGGTAACCTCTGCATCATATGTGCGTGAAAGGCTTAACATAGCATAAATATAAGTGACAAAGAAACCGAATAGCAGCATAATTAATGTGTATAACAAAGTTACCAGGGCTATGTCACCCTCTATGATGTGAGACACACTTCTGTGTCGAACTAGGTCACCACCACTCCAGTTTTTGGTTGGTCTTGACAGCAGAATTATAGATATAGATCTGGGACCTTTATGGTCGACACACCCTGTACAGCCGAGCTTGGTCAGTCAGTACCTGTTTACTATTATTGACTCCAGTTAAACATAATATAATTACAAATTACAAAAACGATCAAAAGTCTTTCGAGATTATCCAATTGTTTACAATATCCTTTACCTGATTATATTGCCAATCCAGAACCCTACTTTGATCCTTTGATTTTATATATATGCACAATTGTGAAAACAGGTGTGAAATAAAAAAAAAATGTGCTCCTAGACAAAGAACAGTTAATGGGAAAACAGAACAACATTCTTAAGATGTTGCTAAAAGGAATTGGAGTTAAGAGGAAGTAAGAACGGCATCACACGAAAACTTGTTTTCATCAACTTTCGATCGTCCACTTTTTCCTAGCAATATTTTTGGGTTCTTTTGCACTAGATTGAAGCTTGTTTGATTTAGGTGACCCACTAATATTTAAAGTCTCATAAGTTGCCAGACCAGTGTCAAAGAGAAGTGTAGAAGGAAAAATGGCTGGTATGATACCGGCTTGAGGAAGACGATATCATGGTGGAGTGGGGGAGGGAGGGAGGGAAGGAGAGGTGGTATAGGGAATGGAAGGATACGAGAGACTGGGATTTCAATGGGTGAGTGCAAAGGTACAATTAACTCTATTAATTCGCAGAAACAAACCCCCAGAACTTGGAATATAAATTCTGGTAACACTGAATATTTGTGGTCTGCCAAACGTACGATTCCTTATCCCCCCTCCCTTCCAACCCCCAACCCACCCACTAACCCCACCACAAACACCTGTCTTCCCGGTCCTCCCTTTCCACCACACCTATCCATCCCATCCCATTCATACCTGTCTCCTCTCATAATTTGCACAACGTTTTTTTTTTTTTTTTTTAAGTAAACAAATACGACAATCTGACTCTAACAACGATTTTGGAAAGCTTTTACAACATGATTCTACTTAGGCTACATTTCATCCATTGACATTATTCACTAGAAAATTGACATCCTTACATAATATAAAAGATCTAGGATGTATTCGTGAACTGTTTCTCTCTCTCTCTCTCTCTCTCTCTCTCTCTCTCTCTCTCTCTCTCTCTCTCTCTCTCTCTCTCTCTCTCTCTCTCTCTCTCTCTCTCTCTCTCTCTCCCCTAAAAGGTGTAAATATGCCTTGTTTTATTAGCCCTCTCTGTACCGGTGACGTCTTTTGTATTTATTTTCAAATATATTTAGATAATTTTATGAAGCTTAGGAAGGACTTGTGGTGGGTAAACGGATTAATTGAGTTAGTGTGTAGCCTTTTAATTGGAAGACGTCCTTCTTAAGCTGAATAAAGTGGTCTAATATTTACCTGAATATAATGAAAAAGGATGTCACCGTTACTGAATTGGTTAATGCTATTTTACTGAAATTTAGAGCATCTACATTACGGTATGTTCGATTCACGGTTACATTTAGAGCATCTACATTACGGTATGTTCGATTCACGGTTACATTTAGAGCATCTACATTACGGTATGTTCGATTCACGGTTACATTTTATTGAGGATTTTTATTAAATCTGAGCTAAATAGGTTAATCAATTGTGAAAATGAGCCTATGAATAATATCACAATAACTTTAGAGACAGACCATAGGCATAACTAATAGGATCAATATAGAATGAGAAAAGAGCTTGGTTGTCTAGGAAAGGTTGATACCGTAGTTGATTGTATGACGTTCAGCTGAATTACAGTACACTACAAAGAAATACGATTACAATTTGTGTATAGGGGCTTCACCACATGCCCGATTTTGGTCATCGACACAAACCAACATCCCCTATTCGGCCATTGTGTCGTCAAGTCGTGTAAAATTCTTGCATGATCGTCTGATGTCCCCGATTGGTTCCTGGAGTTCTGGTGAGTCTTGAATTGGATCGTGAGAGTCGTGCTGATTTTTGGAAAGTTAAAAAATGTTCACGAATGTCGGCGATGGTGTCACCCAAAAATATTTGTTACGAACATGCACAACCTCGCCCGACTATTTGCCGATGCACCGCGATTGCACAGAACTTGTCTCAAGATCAATCAGCGAAATGACAAGAGAGGTCTTGTATGTGTTGCAAACAACATATGCGACCATGGCAGAATGCGAGTGTGCTATACTCGACAGTGTTGGCAACATGAAGGAACGGTCGGGGACACAGTCGTACAGTCGACTCAACTCAACATGGTCGCCAACAAGTTATTTTTTTCGTGAAACCGTATTCTTGTTTGCGTTCAGATTAATGGTAGTGTTGGTGGTGGTGGTGGTTGTTGTGGTTGCGGTAGTAGTAATCGAGGGTGTGGTGTTTGGTCGTGGTGGTGATGTATGGTTGTGGTGGTGGTGGTTGTGGTACTGATAGTGGTGGTGGTAGTGGTTGTGATGGTGGTGGTAGTGGTGGTGCATGAACGTGGTGATGATGTATGGTCGTGGTGGTGGTGATGTATGATCGTCGTGGCGGTTGTGGTAGTGTCATAGTTGCTTATCGTGTAGGCGGTTCAGGTTGGTAGCTGGTGGGGAGAGTGTGTGGTTGTGGTTGTAGGTGTGTCTGATGGTTATGGAAGTTTGATGGGGATGATGCTGGTGAGGTGTGTGGTGGTGGTGGTGGTAGTTCGGTGGTGGTGATTGTGGTAGTTTGTTGGTGTTTGTGGTAGCTGGTGGTTATGGTGGCTTGGTAGTGGTGGTGGTAGCTTGATGGTAATTGTGGTACCGGTAGTTTAGTGTTGGTTTTGATGGTTTGTTCTGGTTGATTGTTGTGGTTCTTGGTGGAGATTACAGGGAGATTATGTGTATGTGCTCCTTATCGGGGCACATTGCGCCCCTGTATTGAGTACGGTATTGTTCGCATGTGTAGGTAGGCTTCGCCCATACTGCATTTCTCGAAAGAATAGAGTCCAAAACATTTTGTCTCGTCAACTCACTTCGATTTCCCTACAATATCTGTCTACACGCCGCAATGTTGCATCTCTCTCACTCTTCTATCTTTATTTCAACAATCAGTGTTCTCTCTTGTGGCAAGTGCGAGGCACCCGCCATTCAACACAGTCCCACTCCTATTCTGTCCAGCTATCCAACCCTAGAATTGGTAAGTTTCCTCAGTCTTTCTTCTACTCAACTAGTGAACGCTGGAACTCTCTCCTTCAATCAATCTTTCCTTCATCCTAATAGTTTAACTGCTCTCAATTTGGTGTGTGCAGGCATTTTGACCCCAACGTCCCAAGAATTTGGCTCTGTCACACTCTTGGCTTTAGGAAGATACTCATTACAGGCACCCTGCCTTATGTCTCCTTCTCACACATAGGAAAACATGTGTGTGCAAGTGTGTGTGTTAACAGTGCTACTTGTATTGGATGTGGTAGTAACATCTGTGTGGGTCGGTGTGAGTGTATTGCAAGACATGTTGCGGATTGCTTAGCAATAAGTTGTATGTTGTCTTGAAATAACGGTCACCACTAGACAATCGGGCAAATTCGTTACGAAAATCAGTCGAGAGGCATTCCGCAAACGAAAATCGGGCAAAGTCGCGCATGTGGGAAAGCCCCTTATGGCACCTAGGCACGGTAACAAAGAATAGCAGAAGCAGCTTTCAAATATAAGAATATGGTCTTATCTAACCTGAGGCGTTACTTTTTCGTGCATTAAGAGTTTGTCTTCTCTCACACACTGGTTACCTTTCACTTTACACCTGTGTAACAATCATCCCCATTTATTATGACAGCAATTAGTCATATAAGCAATGCCAGACGCCGTCAAATTGTACAGTAAATCACTACTGCCCTCGCCGTATCTATATATATCTATATCAAATTTTGTCAATATGTATGCTTACTGTCTTTTTATGCTGCCGGTTCCACATACACACACAGACGTGACGTATACAGTATATATATATACACACATATATATATATATATATATATATATATATATATATATATATATATATATATGCATCTCTCGCTATTCTATCGCTACTATAATAATCAGTGTTCCTCAGAGCTTTCCCAGTGTATACCACCTCCTTTACGTAGGGCACGTGGTACCCGTCTTGCAACACAATCCCACCCCTACTCTGTGCAACTCTCCAACCCAAGAGTGAAACGTTTCTCTCAGTCTTTCTTCTATTCAACAGCTGAGCTCTGGAACTCTCCCAGAATCAGTCTTTCCCTCTTCCTATGACTTAAATTGCTTCAAACTCCGTGTGTCCAGGCATTTTGACTCGAACGTCCCTTGATTTTGGCCCTGTCACTCTTTCAACTTTGGGGGAGGCACTTGCTATAGGCAGTTCTGCCTTTTGCCTCCCTCACTCACATAGAAAAACAAAACAAAACAATATATATATATATACTGTATATTATATACTGTATATATATACTGTATATAATATACTGTATATAATATACTGTATATTATATACTGTATATATATACTGTATATAATATACAGTATATAATATACTGTATATAATATACTGTATATAATATACTGTATATAATATACTGTATATAATATACAGTATATAATATACTGTATATAATATACTGTATATAATATACTGTATATAATATACTGTATATAATATACTGTATATAATATACTGTATATAATATACTGTATATTATATACTGTATATATATACTGTATATATATACTGTATATAATATATTATATACTGTATATAATATACTGTATATTATATACTGTATATATATACTGTATATAATATACAGTATATAATATACTGTATATAATATACTGTATATAATATACTGTATATAATATACTGTATATAATATACTGTATATAATATACTGTATATAATATACAGTATATAATATACAGTATATAATATACTGTATATAATATACTGTATATAATATACTGTATATTATATACTGTATATATATACTGTATATATACTGTATATATATACAGTATATAATATACTGTATATAATATACTGTATATAATATACTGTATAATATACTGTATATAATATACTGTATATAATATACAGTTATAATATACTGTATATAATATACTGTATATAATATACTGTATATAATATACTGTATATTATATACTGTATATAATATACAGTATATTATATACTGTATATAATATACTGTATATAATATACTGTATATAATATACTGTATATAATATACTGTATATAATATACAGTATATAATATACTGTATATAATATACTGTATATAATATACTGTATATTATATACTGTATATAATATACTGTATATAATATACTGTATATTATATACTGTATATTATATACTGTATATTATATACTGTATATTATATACTGTATATAATATACTGTATATTATATACTGTATATTATATACTGTATATATATCACAAATACATGTGAACTAATAAATATTTAAATACTCTCAGTCGGGATCGAACCTCCGACATTCAGAACGAGTGGACAAATTTTAACCCATAAATGGCGAGCGTCCTCATTTGAGTCTGAACCCTAGGAGGGTGAGCATCCTCATATGAGCCATGGCCTAAAACAAGCCTTTCCAAACATCCCACTGTCACTCAAAACAAAGGAATGTGTAAATATGTGAGATAATTCCTCCATGCAACCTATCACTACTCCACATGTGTCCAAATTCCCCCCCTCCCCCCTCAATTATCACCTATTTTTCTCTTATTCCTGTGATTATCGGTTTATTTATGGCGCCAAAACTATATACCCGGTTTCAAGGTCGAAAGGGAGGGGTGTGGAGGGAGGAGAGAAAGAGACTAGTCCGCACTTCCCCCAGTCTCGCTCGAGAGCTTGTGAAGGGAGGGTGCAGTTTCGCTCTCTGTCAACTCCATGAATGAACCGCTCGGCAATATTTCATGTTTGTCACCCCCCAAATACTATTCCCACTTGTTTTATTATTGTAACATGTAACTATCTTCATATTAAACATACAATAGGCACATATGAATGAGTCATAATATTTATCGGATAATGACGATTTTCGTCAGAAATTAATGCAATAACTTCGCCCCTCACGACGTTTAACGAATCGGAGTCTCTCCGCGGATAGGTTAATTCACTCCACCAAGGCGTGATAAAGTAATCTTGACACCTTAAGAGCGGGTGGTGGAGTATATTTCACTGTGCCGCCCAGCGTTTTTTTTTACCATAAATGGGGTTGTTTCCGTGCTCTTTTTCATGCATAAACAAAACCCAGAGCGTAATACAAGTATGTATCCCTGAAAGGGCGTAAATTGAGCTTTCCAATGACACCCGAACCATCCTTCTACGATCACTGGTTGTCTTGCAACGATCGTGCAACCGAAGGGCAAAATCGCTAAAATACGGTACTTTCTTTATATAATTACGTATGTAGCGAGGGAGTGAGGGTGGATGTAAGTGGAGTACATCTCAGTCGGTCCACGGCAGCCGTGGCGAGCGGTCATGAGGTAACCCAGGCTCCTCCCATCGCTCGTCTGTCTCTCAGAGCCAATATTGCGGCCAAAATTGCACACAGACTTAAGTCGGGCCCCGCCACATAGTCCAAATTTTTCGATACGGACTTAAGTCGGGCCCCGATAGACAAGGGTTAACCATTTCCTATATATATATTAAGGAGAAGGGAAATCCTACTTGGAGAATCTATTACATTTCATGCACAAGTCGCAGGGTCCATATTCCAGGACACAATACAGAGATATTTACAAGATTACCCACTTAACTGGGGTTATAGAGATTTCATTTTTAGTCTTGCCCAGCCAAACATGAGTCATTAATATCAAGTATATCTCATAAATACACGTGAGCTAATAAATGTTTAAATACTCCCAGCCGGGATCGAACCTCCGACATTCAGAAACGAGTGTCCAACCCGAGTTGCGTGGATAATCTTATATATATATAAATCATTGTATGGTATCCTGGTATATGGATCCTGCGACTTGTGCATGAATTTTAATGCATTCTCCAATTAGGATTTCCCTTCTTCTTAACGAGTTAATAATAGGAACAGGTTAAGATTAATTTATCACGCCGTGTTGTACTGGATTAAAATCGTTCTGAATGTCTGTCAGAGGTTCGATCCCGGCTGGGAGTATATATATATACCGGTATATATATATATATATATATATATTATATATATATATATATGTATATGTATATATTGTGACGTTGACCACTCCGTTAGAACCACATGGCTTGTCCTACAGTGACTCGCTAGGATCGCCAGGGCAGTGGATGGGGCTACAGTTTATGTATTAGAGTGTGCTTTATTTCATATGAAAGCTTGTGTCATGGGCAGTCCAGAAAGGCTCTTTGTTTTCACCCATGTCAAGGCTTTATATATTTAATTGTAAAGTATATGTTTCATCATTAACTAGTAATGATGGGATCTGGGAGAGAGAGAGAGAGTAGAACAGAGTGAGAGGGAGCGCGCAGTGTTTTTGTCCCGCTCGATGACATCACGGCTGGCTGCCTCGTGGGGGTTGGTTGAGAGAGGTCCTTCCCATGCTGTTAGCTCCCTTGCTAGTGGCTAGAGGACTTGTAACCGCTTTTTTCCCACGCGGCTCGAGCTAGTGCGAGTATATATACAGTTCCTCGCCACTCTCTAGTCTCTATCCCTCAGATCTGGTTTCTAGAACGCATCTATCTTAACCCTTGCTACCTGTCCCCTGCTCTGCACCTGAGAATCTTTTCTCTGCCTATCTCTCTCATTTTCCATATCTTTCACCACCTTTTATTAATATTATACCCCCTCTGGTTAACTCTGCAAAATCAGCTTCATGCTGGCCAGTTGTATTGTGCGTTAAGGTCTGATATAACCCATGTATGTTAGTTGTTAAGATAAGTTGATCACGAAGCATTGGTTGGCATTCATATTGTTTAGTACTGCTTCCTTTAATTATTAGTGTTCTGCTGGATTAGATAATGCTAGACTAGGAGTCTGATATTATAAGGTATTGTTTCCTATGAGTGCTGGCTTTAGTTAAAAGCTGCACGACATACCTGAGAACTGGAGTTGATTGAGTAAATTCTAGTCTGTGTGCCATTGAGAGTAGAGCATGCACGAATGAGGGCTTTTTGCCTATACCATTCTGCACTGTTCTAAGCTCGTTGTTTGTCTTTGAGGTACGCCAGGAGAACGCTTAATACTTCGGTATTAAGGTTTCTCAAGAGAGCTACCCTTCCCTATAATGTAATATTTGACTCACAGACTTGAGATTTGCACTAGGCTATGCGGCATGCCATGCGCACCAGTATCTCGTATCATTGACTCTAGCTAGACTTTATCAATCATAGTAGACATTAAGTATATTAACCCAATTACTCTTTTCATGCATACCCATTTATTATTACACAAGCATTTCGCAGCCTAGTTTGATGTATGGAGACACAAACGACTTAGGCTCTTTTTGTTGATAGGAATACTGCATTGTCATAATAATAATAATAATAATAATATTTATTCAGTCAGCAATTTACAGAGTTGGTACCACATAGTTTGTTACAAATATGACATGTACCAGCCTTGCATAATTCCAACTAAGGATAGCCCAATAAGGCCGTTAGGCGTATTTCCATTGGGGTCCTTGTGGGATTAGGTTAGCTGGGGAAAAGGGGAGGATAAAGAAATAGATACTTTAGAGAAAGTATTTCTAGGGGGTTATTTTAAGATACCTTACATCCTATAGTAAATATCAGTAATCCGTAATCAGTAATCATTTCAGTTTGGTTTGTCTATCTCTCATGTCATATTTAGTAGTAGACATAAGCTTGGTGCTCCCTTCTCGCAGCTGTCCGGTTCAGGTGTTCCTTCAGGCTACGTCTGAAGGAATACAGTGTTCTCTTTTCACGGACTGACTGGGGTAGGTCGTTCCAGTCTTTGATGGCAGTGAAGAAGAATGTTTGCTTACCCTGTCCTTGGATTCTCGGGACCTTAAAATTAAACATCATGTTTCTTGTATTATGTCCACTCCTCTCATTTGCTTTAACAAAATCATTCTTTAGATACTCTGGAGCTCTGTCATAGAAAATTTTGAAGGCATTAGTTAGCCTGATTTGTATTGTATTGTCGTGGCGATTATTATTGTTGTAGTGTTTAGGATATTCTTGGCTCCGACGGCATTATATATTCTGCCTTTTTGTGTGCATAGCCTGCACGAGCATTGTTCCGCTGCCTGCCTTTTTGGGTTCCATTTCCGATACGAGCATCTTTATAG
Source organism: Paralithodes platypus (assembly GCA_032716605.1). Classification (NCBI taxonomy): domain Eukaryota; kingdom Metazoa; phylum Arthropoda; class Malacostraca; order Decapoda; family Lithodidae; genus Paralithodes; species Paralithodes platypus. The sequence continues at coordinate 52,128,393 of CM064503.1, read as the reverse complement.
CATCTAACATTTAAAGAAGATTCCTTGTTAGTGTTGAAGGACTTTAGTGCACTTTCTTTCATGCAGGAGTGCCTGACATTTATTGATTAAAGTAACGTAAGCTGTAACTTCTCTTACCACCTTACTTTGCATACCATAACCAAGCACCTTCGGTTATAGGTAGTAATAGGCTGTTTTCACATAACATTAAGCCTAGAGTAGACGCACATTTATTGAGAGTTTGATAGCCTATTATTGCATATAGAACTCTGTAGAGTATTTGTGTTCTTTGTTCACTGGGAATATACATCAGAGGTTGGATCTAGCGCTTTCCGTTGTAGCATTTATGCCATTACTAGTCCAATGAATAAGAGCCCTGATATATTTGAACCCCAGTCGTAACAATATATATATATATATATATATATATATATATATATATATATATATATATATATATATATACAACTTTCATTACTAAAATGACTATAGATCAGGCAGGGGAAGTGGTGGTGGACAGGAGTGAATGGAGAATGCTTGTGAATAGTTGAGTGAACACGTGGTCATTTGGAGTAAGGGGTCTGGCGCAAGTTGGACTAGAGAATAGTCCATCAGGTGCCTGGCCCGGGGAGACGATTAATATGAAGGGTGCGCCTGGAAGTGTGGTGAGAGGGCTTGTGGCTTTGGCTCCGCTGCATGTCTGCCTGCCGAGATCGGAACCTCTCCGGGTGGTCGGGGGCCGGGGGAGTGCTGGAGCGACCTTGGTGACCCTGGTCTCTGGGTCTTCTCCTGGGTGACCTGGATGTGTGTGAGCTTGTGCTTTTTATCTGTGTTTATTTGTTGTTTTATGTTGTTTTTGTGTTTTCCCTGTTCTTGCTCTGTCTTGAGTCGGCTGCCCCCAAAATGGGGATTGGGCCTGAGCATATAGATAGATAGATAGATAGAATTACTAAAATTTCATAGTTATATTCCTGTTTTCACATCATGAATAATATCGTAGATTTTGTGCAAGCTAATACAAGCTGTTTTTGTGTTTTCCCTGTTCTTGCTCTGTCTTGAGTCGGCTACCCCCAAAATGGGGATTGGGCCTGAGCATATAGATAGATAGATAGATAATACCACTTCACTATGAGGAACCAGACAAACAGACACAAATTTAATGGTGGATAGACCGACAGGCACATGACCTGTATTAATGAAACACTCTATATGATATAAACAAATTTAAACTTTGTTTTCTGTCAAAGGCTGGAGTAGCAGCCACATTTACCATTTATATACAGCAAAACCCATTATGATATTAGTTGATCAAGTTAGTCTGCTTCCCAACCACTGGCAATAGTGAAGTTTGCTTAATTGGCTACCTATTGACGCAAACAGTATATCCCATAGAAAATAATAATGGATAACTAAATGATAAATTGGCAAAGATCTTATTTTTAAAGTCACCCTCCATTAACAAATAGAAGTAAACTATTACTTATTGAAAGTTGATGGAGAACAATACCCAAGATATTGAATTTCAAAAAGTTCGGGGAAAACATATTTACAACGCCAACATTTGGTAAAGAGAGAGAGAGAGAATATTTGGAATATTTGGTAACACAAATTGTTTAGATAGCTAAACAATCTGTTACCAAATACCAGCATATTTAAGTATACCGTATATATTTAAGCATATTTAATAAATGGACAGCACAAATATTATTTCAAACGTGCCTCATATTTAATAACAGTCGCATAGTTAAAACAAAAATCGACATTAAACATGACCTCGGAACATTATCTACAATATATATTGTAATAAGTGAAATTGATTTTTTTTTTATATAAAGAGACAATGAACGGAGGAAGGAAAAACACAGATAAAACAAAAAGGTCCATGTGCCTAAAGGCATCCTCCATTCATAAAATGTTTGTAACAACTGGATTTAAACATTTGTAAATTGTAAGTTTGTGGAAAGCAATTCGAGGGAAGTGAATTCCAAAGAGCAGTAGCTCTGGGGATAAATGAATTCTGATAAGCAGAAGTTCTGCATTGTGGAGAAGAAAGTGTAAATTGATGGGCGCTCTCAGCTGCCCTAGTTCTAAAGATGTGGAGAGGCGGCACAATTGAAGCAAGTTCCGCGGAACAATTGCTGTGAAAATATCTGTAGAATAATGCAAGGGATGCAACGTTTCTTCGTATGGATAATGTAGGAAGGTCCTGTGTGATTGCAGGGTTATTGATTAATCTAATAGCTTTATTTTGAATTTTGTCCAACTGCCTCAATGCAACCACTCCACTTCCACCCCACAGAGGTGAACAGTAATCCATCTGAGAACGCACATGACTTTTATATATATTACGGCCAACTGCTCGTCAGTGAAGAATTCTCGAACTCTGTACAGGAGTCCCAGTTTTTTAGAGGCATTCTTAGCAATGCTTCTAACATAATGTGTCCAGCTCAAGTTAGTAGTTAATGTTACACCGAGAATGTCAATACTAGGGGAAGTGGGAATATTTACATCATTAAAAAATATATGGGAGTCAGTGAGATTCTGTCGGTTAGAAAATTGAATGTACTTGGTTTTCTGTGCATTAAAGGAAACTAGATTTTTTTGTCCCCATCCATTAATTCTAGAAAGGTCCTGGTTCAGAGAAATTGCAGTGTTTATTTTTGAATTTATAAGATCGGGTTGGGTGAAAGAATTGGTAAATGTGAAGGAACTGTGGAGTGTTGAGTCATCTGCGTAGGAATGTATTGGATTATGAGTGGTAGATATGAGATCATTGATATGAATGAGGAACAGAATTGGGGCCAAAACTGATCCCTGGGGAACACCAGCATTTATTGAGTGAAATTGAGAATAAAGGCCATCTACCATTACACGTATTTTTCTGTTATGAAGATAAGAAGAAATTAGTGGAACTAATGATGCAAGGCCGTAGTGTGACATCTTCGACAATAAGGATTGATGCCAGACTCTATCAAATGCCTTTGATATATCCAGTGCTATTGTATGTGTTTCACCATGTTGGTCTGTAGCTTGGTTGATTTGATGCGTAAGAAGGCAAAGAATGTCTGCAGTTGATCGACATCGTCTAAAACCATATTGCCTATCACTGATTAATTTATTATTCTCAAGATGCTTAATTATGTGATTATTTAATATAATTTCAAAGACTTTACCAAGAGTGGAAGTTATAGCTATTGGTCTGTAGTTTGATGGATCTGAAGAGGCACCTTTTTTAGGAACTGGATGAATGTTTGCTTCTTTCCAGGGTACTGGGAAGCATGAGGTATGAGTACACAGACGGAATTTTTTTGCCAATACAGGAGCGAGCACCAAGGAGCAATTCTTAAGTACTATTGGAGGAATTTCATCTGGACCAGGAGCCTTATCTACTGAGAGATTCTGCAAAATAGTTTTGACATGTCTGGTGTGGATCTTAAGTGAGGGAATTTCAGGCGAATTAAAATTAAGTACAGGGACATCTTGATTTATTTCATCTAAGGTTGAGTTGGTGGAGAAAATATCTGCAAGAAGGTTGGCTTTACCTCTTGGGTCACTTACAAGATTGCCAGTCGGAGATTTTAATGGTGGAATGGATGAAGCAGTAGTGAAGTTGGATTTGACTGAATTAAGAGTAAACCAAAATATTTTGTTATCATTTGGATTATTTAGAAGTTTATTTGCCTGCTTGTGGAGAAAGTTTGATTTAGTTAGGTTTAATACAGTTTTGGCATGATTTCTGATGTTTCTAAAGTAATTAAAGGCTTCATGAGTTTTTGATCTTGTGTATGCATTGTAGGCTATTGCTTTTTGTTCAGTTACTCTAGCACAATTATGGTCAAACCATTTAGGTGAATTAGATCTTTTACTGTACTTTTGATGAGGAATACAAGTTTCCATTCCAATTTTTACAAAATCTTGTATGTGGCTCAAGGTGGAGTGTGCATCATTAGAAAAGAAAGAGGTCCAGGGAATATCAATAAAGAAACCTTGAAGACCCTCCCAGTCTGCCCTATCGTAATGCCATTTAGTCACCAAAACAGGTTCAGAGTGGGAAGGTGTGGTAGGTGATAGACAGGTGGCCTGTATCAGACAGTGATCAGAAGATCCAAGCGGGGACCTCACTGTAACATCATAATTTTCTGAATTGGTTGTTAAAAATAAGTCCAGTAGGTGGGAATTATGATTAGGATTATCTGGTACACGGGTGGGTTGGTTGACTAGTTGAGTGAGATTAAATGAGTCTGCAAATAGCTCACATTCAAGACCAGCATCATCAGTCCTGGCTGAATGAGTGAGCCATTCAACATTATGGACATTAAAATCACCCAACACAGTGATTTCAGAAGAAGCATTTAAGTTGAGGACACTGAGTTGTGAGGACAGAGAATCAAAAAGACTTTGTTACAATATATATGATAAACGTGTTTAACAAGAACAGTGAATGTCTTGTTTTATTGCCAAATATAATGTATGTTTCACCATAACTGAACTTCTATTTGAAATTAAATACTCAAAACTTAATTGGCCATGTTCATATATTATTAATTATCCTCTCCTCCCTATCTGTATTACTTTTCCCAGCCTGTTACCATTTCCGGACTTGCTTTCTACCCCACCATACACACATTTTCTACCTATCTTTCCACCCTCCTAAATATTTTGTTTTCTCCTATCACTCCCTTCTTACTCTTTGTCCCTGCCCTCCCCCGTTTCCCCTCCCTTTACTCCTCTACCGTCCCTCCCTACCTCCGCACACATGCCAACCCCTCTCCCATACCATTCCTAGCTCTCCCCTCTCACTCCCCACTAGCTCCGTCACTGCCTCCCCCACTTTCCCACCCTTCTCAACCCCTACTCTCAATGCTTCTCCCATGAATCTACCTTGCTTGTTATCGTAGGTATTTGTATACAAACATTAATTCACTCACTTTACGTTCACTCACTTTACTATGTTTATTATTATGCACAGATAATAACAAAAGGATACTTCATGCACCTAGAAAGGTAAATTACATCATACAAGTCGGTACGATAACTTCTGTTGTTCCCAAGCGCTGTAGTTATTGCCAGATCAAATATCTCTCTCTCAATATATACATATCTATCATTCTATCTGTCTCCGCGAATTAATCGAGTCAACTGTACACTCTAAGAAATGGAAAGGTATAATAAGGTATAGAAGACAATTGGCTATACCGGTATTGATAATTATATACCTTTCTGTCCATATAATGAACAGGTATATTATTGCCAATATAACTAATTTATTAGGGTATAGTATTATGGACACTTTTCATACAATTATATATTCCGTGGCCAATTTGTTGGTCAGAGAATACAACCTGTTACACTTTCCAGCATTACGTCCTGGTGGATGACAATATAGCCCAGGGTGCCAGTAAGGACATACAGCCTTGTAGTTGGGGGCAGTGTTCTGCTACCAACAGCCTCATATATGGTCCCTGAAGGTGGTAATGTGGTGCTGGAGCCAGGGGATCTCCCATATAACTGTTGGGTGGCAGTTTACGTCCTGGTGGATGCCAATATAGCCCAGGGTGCCAGTAAGGACATACAGCCTTGTAGTTGGGGGCAGTGTTCTGCTACCAACAGCCTCATATATGGTCCCTGAAGGTGGTAATGTGGTGCTGGAGCCAGGGGGTCTCTCATATAACTGCTGGGTGGCAGTTTACGTCCTGGTGGATGACAATGTAGCCCAGGGTGCCAGTCAGGACATACAGCCTTGTAGTTGGGGGCAGTGTTCTGCTACCAACAGCCTCATATGGTCCCTGAAGGTGGTAATGTGGTGCTGGAGCCAGGGGGTCTCCCATATAACTGCTGGGTGGCAGTTTACGTCCTGGTGGATGACAATATAGCCCAGGGTGCCAATAAGGACATACAGCCTTGTAGTTGGGGGCAGTGTTCTGCTACCAACAGCCTCATTATTATATGGTCCCTGAAGGTGGTAATGTGGTGCTGGAGCCAGGGGGGGACTCCCACATAACTGCTGGGTGGCAGTTTACGTCCTGGTGGATGACAATTATAGGTTTGACTCCTGTAAGGAGATAAAGAAAACCTAATATTTAGTAGTGGCCCCGTAATCATTGACGAACATGCCTATTACATAAGGCATCCTCTTCAAACACTAATCCGCCGTAGTTTGAATCTACCGCGCAGAGCATTTAAAAACTGAGGAGCCTTCATCATGAGCGCACGCGACCTCACTCATGGCTTCAGTCATTATGAATTGGGTTCTCACTACGAAAAAACTTCGTAAAAAATAAAAACAAAAAGAAAATAAGAATAACTATCCAATAAGCTTTCCATCATATCGTGGATGTACTTGTGTGGATTTCTGACCTGACGCTGAATCAGGCGTCATTCCTCCTTCACTGACATATCAAGTAAACCAAAATCCTTAATACATCAACGAATGGGAAGGGGACGGTCGGGAGGGCCCCAGTCGTCAATGATTACGGGGCCACTACTAAATATTAGGTTTTCTTTATCTCCTTACAGGAGTCAAACCTATAATTTATTAGTGGCCCCTCCATCATTGACGAACATGCCTGATATCTAAGACTGGAGGGGGACATTCGTAATCATATCATAACTCTATAAAAGCAGATAATAAAAACAACCACATAGTATTCTTACTTTTTGAAAAATGTATTTAATACGGCGTAGGCCGGAAATATACAAGAAAAAGGGGTTCAGGCAGGTGCGTGCTTCAAAGAAGCCTGCCCGACAAAAATGGGTAACCCTGAAGATTCTGAACACAGATCTGTAGTTACAAAAGGCACCCCACTCAACGAGTGGTGACAAAAATAATAAGTTATAAGTCTATATGTGCACATCATAAACCCCAAAATACATGTGGAGATCAATTGCCAATGAACTCCATTGAACTAATATTACATTGCTTTCGCAGCTAAAACTACTATAACAACACCGTTGTTTTGTACTAAACCTTGTACTAGCACAAATTCTCGCAGAGAAATTTTCATATCACATTTTAACCTTAAATTGTATCACAGCTCTCATACTCCGGCGGGGTCTAGGGTGTCCTATGTCAACTGACTGCACCCCCCCCTTCCGTGAAAATAAACATAAGTGACTGCAGGGCCACCTAGACCCTCTGCCTTAACCCTTATTTAGCGGCGAGCAACATAAGTCGAGTTAAATAAAGCTGGACTATGTGGCGGCGCTCGACATAACTCGAGTGGCAATTTCAGCACGTAATGTGGCTGAGAGAGAGAGACAAGTGGTGGCAGGAGACTAGCGAGCGTATGACTGCTCCAGACCACCGCGGCGAACCTACTGACACAAATCTCAGCTCCCTCCTCCCTCTCGCTACATACTCAATTATGTACTGAAAGTACCGAATTACCTGCTTTTTGCACTCGCGTTGCACGGTTATTGCAAGAAAACTATCCATCATACAAGGATCGTTATGGTGTCATTCGAAAGCTCTGTTTATGCCCTTTCAGGGATAGGTACTTGTTTTACGTTCTGGGTCTTATTTAGGCATGAAAATGATCACGTAAACAGCCCTATTTTGGCTAAAAACACCCCGCTGTGCGGTACACATAAATAAACCGCATAGGCCGCTCGTAAGGTGTTAAAGCTATACATGGTAAGGAAGGTTTGTCTAGAGCAACTGACAAGTATCTAGAGAGAAACGTATGATTAGACGCCCACAACTGTGTGGACGCAATATCTTCAACTGAAAAGTTTTTCAGGAAACTTAAAGAGGCCGCCCACTTGCGTAAATCGTGGGCCCTACCCACAACGCCGGGATTACTCTCTTTAATGACTTCTACCAGAAGAGAGGCTAATCGCCGTTTAAGTAAGCGTTTACCCGTACTCGCTACCCATAAAGCACCTTGGGGGTTATGAGGAGCTATTCTCAAATATTTGGTTAGAGCTTGCACTGGACATAAATTATGATGCACCTTTCCCCTTTTTAACGCCGGCACCGTGAACTCAGAAAACACGTGTGCACTATGCTCATTCTTGGCTACAAACGCCGGGGAGGGTGCAATGGAAATTGAATCATTAAGTCTACCAAACCTAAGACAATTAGGTGTGTTGCTCATCGCCGCCAGCTCAGACACTCTGTTTCCGGTGGCCAAAGCCAAAAGGAAAACTGCCTTCTTTAAGATTAAAGCAAAGTCTGCAGTATTTTGATACAGACGAGAATGAAGTAAAGACAAAGCTTTGTCCAGAGACCAAGTAGGCATGAGCTGACGGGGAGGTGGGCGGAGTTTAAAACACGCTCTCATAAATCCTGTTTCCTCCGCCACCGGTATGGATAGACCTGTAAGGTCGAAAAAGGGCACTCTAATCGCAGTTAAGTGATTCTTCAAAGTAACCACAGATAAACGTTTCTGCTCAAACAGATAGTTCAAGTAATTAAAAACCAATGCCACTGAGGGTACAGTTTGTTCCGTTCTAACAATCCAAGAAGTAAAAGCTTTCCAATGAGATTGATATTGTCGCTTAGTAGACTGAGTATATTGATTGAGCAATTTATTGGTCACATCCCTACCGTATGGTGCTAGCCACTTGGCCTCCTGAATGTCCATAATGCAAAAGTCAGCGAGGTCGCTAGGTTGCCAATCGTGTCTAAGTGGAAGTACCCGACCGGGAGCGATACCGGGTCCGGGCACCACATTATTAATTGCTGGTACCATACCTGCGCCGGCCACAGGGGCGCGATTAGCGAGACTAAGCCTCGATAAACTCGTAGTTTGTTCACTACGTGGCACATTAGTGACGCATCTGGCGGCGGAAACAGATAGATGGAGCTCCATCTGTTCCAGTCTGTCACTAGGGCGTCTGGCCCCCCTGCCGGCGTTATCGCCCGGCGGGTGAGGTATAGAGGGAGCTTGTGAGTCTCCTCGGACGCAAAAAGATCCACTTGTGGATGGGAGAGCTCCGCAATCATTAGGTCGAAAATGGGTTGCTTGAGCTCCCATTCTACTGTCGTGCTCTGTCTCCGGGACAGAGCGTCTGCCCAGACGTTCGCTACGCCTGGGAGATAAGATGCGTGAAGATAAATATCTAGACTGCTGGCTAGAACAAAAATCTCTTCCGACACGAGTAGCAACTTCCTTGACCTCGTTGACCCTTGTTTCTGAATACAGTGAACTGCATTCAGATTGTCCATTCTGAAGGCCACCGACTTGCCCCGCAACGCCGGGCTGTGAGCCTGAAGGAAATACAAGGGGACTAGTAACTCTTTGACATTTATGTGAGAGATTTCTAAGTGGGACCAAAGTCCCTGACCCTGGTGCCCCTGATTTGACTGAAATCCCCACCCTATGGTGCCTGACGCATCCGTGTCTACCCATACCGTTGGAGGAGGAGAGGTCCATGACATGATTGAGTGCAATGTTTCCCTCTTCGCCCAGACCGCTAGTAAGGTGTGGATTAATTTTGGTATGGGCCATAATTTTCCCGCCGGTAAGAGTGGGAAATATTTGTTGCCTTCCAATATTAATCGTTTTACTTTCAACCGGCCCAACTTGACAGTTAGCTGAATCCAGTTGAGAGAGCCGACCAGAGACTCCCAGACTCTTCGTGTTGTAGTCAGACTGTGAAGAAACCTGAACAGTTTCCTGCGAAACCTGTTGCGATTGTCCACACTCTGACTCAGAGTGAGAGCGGCGGTGTCCCAGACCAGCCCTATCCACTGAATTACTCTTGAGGGAACAAGGTTTGACTTTACCAGATTTACCTTGAAGCCTAGAGTTTTGACATGTTTTAAAATGATATTGACATGTTTTATGCATAATTGTTGTGTCTCTGCCACCACCAGCCAGTCGTCTAGATACCACAACACTCTGATTCCCTGTTTTAACAACGGCATCAGGGCTTGCCGGACTAGTTTCGTGAATAATCGAGGTGCTAGGTTCAAACCGAACGGCATCCTCTGAAAAACAAAATTTTGGTGCCTGATCCTCAAGGCCAGAAACCTTTGAAATCTTTTGTTGACCGACACGTGCCAATAGGCGTCTGTCAGGTCTAGTGAACACATCCAGCCTCCCGGCGGAAGTGTTAGCCTGATTTGATGAACTGTTAACATTCTGAAAGACTCGTTGTAAATGTGAAGATTCAGATAAGACAGGTCTACGACCGGCCTCATCTGAACACTGTCCCGTTTGGGAACCAAAAACAGTTTTGACGTGAATACAGGGTAATCTGGAGGGACCGGGATGATGACATTCTTGGCAATCATCTCCTGGACCAGCGACTCCACCTCTAATGAAACACAATTTGCCGTTGTCGGCTGACGTAAGCGAGGTCGCCGGAGCCACTGCCAAGTGATGCCTTTGCGTGCCACCATCCGTGCCCAGGTTTTTAACGGCCATGCTTGGTGACACGTTCGGAACGACCCAGTTAGCAGACAAGGGTTCGCCGGCTGTACTTCCCTCGGTTCCTCCGGCTTTAAGACAGGCACTGGGAGTGAGAGAGACTTTAGTTTTTTGATGGTGGGTTTGGTGGTGTTGGACGCTTCGCCGGCTGGCTGGTGTGGGCCGAAGACTGGCCCTGCCCCGGCTTATACTGGCCGCGTCCCCTCTGTCCTGAAAACCCTCTCTGTCTATGCCTGAACTGACCCAGGGGGGATTGGGAGGACTTAGGCGGAAGAAACGGCTTAGAACCCCCTGGCTGAGCTTTAGTAGCAGCCTTAGGTTTGGGGAAGTTAAATGCAGGTTTCTTAGCCTGTGCGGGACTGTGCTTCACGGCCTGTGCCATGTTAAACACTGTTCGCCATACATCAGGGGACATTAAAGAAGGAGTAAGTACTGGGGACATTACCACCTGGTTAGCAATGCGATCAGGCAGCTTGCGAACTAATGACATCCTAAGATCCTGTCGTGCTCGCACCGCCTCAAGTAAGGCTGTGCGTATGTCACCTAAGGATTGAATCAACGACTGAAGAATCAGACGCCGGGATAACTCAACTGATCTTCGAGCATCCGCGTCTGCGATTGCCTGAGTAGACCTGAGTAAAGACTTAGCCACCTGTTGAGAAACTATGTACTGTGAAAACAGGCGGAAAGCTTTTCCCCTTAGCCTAAATTCTCTGTCTAGGTGAGAAGGGGTAGGGGTAGTGAATGGTTCCTTTAGTTCACAAAGATTAATCTTAGGGGCAGCTAGAAAAGAAAATAAAGCTGACGGAACTCCGCCGGCAGAACCTACCGGCATGGAGAACCATGAATGTGTATCCTGAGGGATCTGGTGGGAAGATTTAGAAGTGAAAGTGGTTGCAAAGTTTTGAGCCTCTACCTCCCAATCCACCCAAGGTCCTGGTCCCAACTGTCCCACCTTCAACACTGGATTAGCTGTCTCGTCTGTGACGGTCTGTAAATCTAGTTCAGGAGTAAGAGCCGACAGAGCCTTAATATCATTAAACCCATCCAGCTTAGACCAGTCTGAAAAAAGTTTTGAAGCTGAGGCAGGGGGTAAAGCAGGCTTAGATGCATAAACAAAATAATCCTGATGATAATAACTAGGTATAGCCTTGATATTTACGTCCAAAACATTACCCAAGGCATCCAATGCCCTTAATTTCTTTGACTTATTTCCCTGGATAAACCACTCACGTGGTACCGGGAGTTCCCCTGACAAGGTAGGCTGGGCAAGCTCTGGCTTAGAGGGGTTCAAAAGCACCCATGACTCGTCTGGCCCATAAAGCAGGGGCATAGCTACCTTTCTAAGAGGCGCTTTGTCTAGAGGGGGTGGATTAACATCCGTAATGACCCTGACATTTGACGTAGTGAATGCCGCCGTAGCCGGCTTAGAGCTCCCTGCCGGTGACAGAGTAGGAGGGTTAGGAATCTTAGATAAATCGATTGACGTTATCAGAGGCCGTACCGCAGAACTTGTCAAGGGAGCCCCCAAGTCCATTGTGGGGTTTTCTCGTTGTTGACTAAAGAATTTAGATAGAGCATGAGTAAGTAACCCATCAATTTCTTGTGCTGTAACAAACTGGTTAGATGCAGAACTTTCAGGTGAATCAGTATTATCATGGGCGGCGTCCAGGCCTGAGCCTGACCCTTGTCCATCCCTATCTGAAATTATTGACACTTCATCTTGTTCCTCCCGATCCTCCTGAGAAGACCCCGCCGAGGCAGGGGCACCTTGTTTCCAAGATAAGTCAGGGCTAGAGGATGGGGTCGCCGCGTCCCTGTGGACATCGGCTACTGTGTGACTCGTATGAGTCGGACGTGGATGGTCAGACCCTGGTTGAGCAAACCGCCAAACACCGAGGCTCTGGCCTACGCTCTCTTGAGAGTCTGAAACATTCTCAATTATTGAATTTCCTGAACTTTCCGTTTCTAGGGTTAAAATATCAATAGGTAAATCTTGTTTAGGGACAGGCGCTTCACTATACTCTGAGGCTGTAACAGAAACATTTTCAGGTGTAGAGGTACGATGAGATGCACTAGACTTAGGAGAATGTCGAGAGGACTTCCTATGGGAATCCTTTTTGGAGGATTTGTGGCTACGGTGTGACCGCGAACTAGACCTATGTTTGGAAGAATCACCACCATGACCACTGGGGGAAGCTTCAGTCTTACACTTCTTACTAGCCGGGGAAGAGGCCCGACTTGAAGACTGCTGTCTGAGAGGTGACCTTGACCTCGATCTCGCCTGCGACGAGGAGGTGGCTGCCGGGGGAGTAGGCTCTCTCGGGCGTTTAGACGTATCCACAGACGATACAGAACCCTGGCTAGTCTCTGTCGGCTTAAAACCCTTTACTCTAGAGGTACGTTTAGGGGGAGGGTGCTCTGACAGCAACTTATCCCAAAGTGGGACGTTGTCACATTGAAGTGACTTATGTGCGACAATGGTAGTGTAGGCCGACATTTGTTGTCTGACCTCTCTCAACGCTACCGCCGCGGTCTTGTCATTGTCACACAGGACTTTATTGGCTAATTGGGAGCAAAAGGAACAATTAAGTGTAACCCAGAGACCCCTTGAACGGTCTAGACATCTAACACACCTTATGCAAAGGGTATGCGCAAAAATTGGGATACCCGCGCAAGTAGGGGTAATGCACAGGGCAAAAACTGGGGCCACAGTAGCCATGACAGAGACTGGTGTGAGGAAACTACCGCCGGGTCTGTATTGGTCCGCCGGAGCTCAGCTCTGGAAAAATAAAGAAAAATTTCCAGGAATTAATGCTCATAAGGTTAACCCAAGTGTTCGCATACAAGTGTTAATAACCCGCCGGGTAACGGGATGCAAAGACACAGCTAACACATCTCGCTACGCGGCGGGGTGTAAAGAGGCTAAACAAATCTTCTTAGCTAAAGAACATGAAGAATACCCTCTGATATAATGGTCCAGTATGGCACTTATAGTCTGTAGGAGGTGGTGACTGTCTCAAGATTCAATTTTGTAACAAAGCCCCCCTCATAAAGACGCCGGCCCTTGAAATATTTTAGTAGAATAGCCCCGGGCAGGAATATACGAGATCTGATTTTTTAACGAATTGTCCCAAACGATCGTCGTAAAAATAGAAGGCGGCGATACTGAAAGTATCACCCAATTAAGGTTAATCGAAATTGAATTTGTTTATAAATTCCTTAGTTCCTCCACTTAGGGGCACCCGCCGGGTGTGGGAATCGATTTGGTTAAACCTCACTTGAACCTTCAATTGCCGTAAGAGTAAAGGCAGCGATACACAGAGTATCACTCAAATGGATTGGTTAACTATATGAGACCTAAGTCGTTTATCCCACCCTGCTCAGGTGCACCCGCCGGGTGAGAAGTCTAAAAGTTAACCCCACAAGTTCCTGACCCCACTTCTTTGTAAAAGATCGCCGGGGAGGAACGCCTAAACAACAGCTAGGTTTTCCATGTGGTTGTCGTAAACCAGGTAGAAAAAACCTATAAAAACGAGTGTTCTCAAGAACGTCGTTTTTTTATGTATATCTATATATATATATAAGGATGGGTACAGCCATCCCGCCGGGAATTTAAAGGAGGTCTGAAACCAGGCACCCACAGAGACGCAGTCCTGGAGAGCCACAGACACCTCCCCACGCCGGGGAACCAGCCAGAGTTAAAAACCACGTATGGCCCAACACTGCTCGTCGGTCAGGATTTTTCATGGTGAAACCGAGAAAAAACCCGCCGGAAGGCAAACCCCACCCTGAACAGACACCATCTGAACAATACGACACGAGGAGAGACACGCACGACTAACCAAGGTCACAACATAATCCGTGGAATTAGCCAATACACAACTAAACCAGGAAACAATTATAGTCCGAGGAATTAGCCAATACACAACTAAAACCCGGATACACATGACACAGTAGGGCATATTTATAAAATAAATAATAACACTAGACATGTGGCAAAGCTACGAGCGGCTGGCTAGGCCTAGGTAGACGGCATGAAAAATAGTTGAAATATAAACACACACTGGAATATCACAACAGGAACCACCGCCAACACACCACCGTAGCGATAACTTCCCACCCCGGGAAGCCTGACACGGACCCAGAAAAAACTTCACTAAGTGAAGAAAAATACGCTGGGAACGTCAGCAAACACACAGCTTACCTCATCAGAAGGATAAAAGGCAGCAATAATTAACGCGTAATGAAAGCCGCCTGCATCACCAACTAACACAACTGTGAAAAGTTCACGTGTCCACAACAGGACCACGAGGGTACATCCGAAATAGATGCCCCATACACACGACCCAAAATACACTGCACTGCGGGCAACCAGCCCAGGACACTCCTGCTACGCCTATCCTAACCTTACTCGATACATCCCAGAGTAAACAAATGAGAAAAAACTCACTAGGGACGCAACGAATGCGGAACCAGCGGAGCCTGAAAGGTACGTCCGGGCAGGCTGAGCGCAGAGCAAAGAAGGAGGAATGACGCCTGATTCAGCGTCTGGTCAGAAATCCACACAAGTACATCCACGATATGATGGAAAGCTTATTGGATAGTTATTCTTATTTTGTTTTTGTTTTTATTTTTTACGAAGTTTTTTCGTAGTGAGAACCCAATTCATAATGACTGAAGCCATGAGTGAGGTCGCGTGCGCTCATGATGAAGGCTCCTCAGTTTTTAAATGCTCTGCGCGGTAGATTCAAACTACGGCGGATTAGTGTTTGAAGAGGATGCCTTATGTAATAGGCATGTTCGTCAATGATGGAGGGGCCACTAATAAATATAGCCCAGGGTGCCAGTAAGGACATACAGCCTTGTAGTTGGGGGCAGTGTTCTGCTACCAGTAGCCTCATATGTGGTCCCTGAAGGTGGTAATGTGGTGCTGGAGCCAGGGGGTCTCCCATATAACTGCTGGGTGGCAGTTTACGTCCTGGTGGATGACAATATAGCCCAGGGTGCCAGTAAGGACATACAGCCTTGTAGTTGGGGGCAGTGTTCTGCTACCAACAGCCTCATTATTATATGGTCCCTGAAGGTGGTAATGTGGTGCTGGAGCCAGGGGGGGACTCCCACATAAATGCTGGGTGGCAGTTTACGTCCTGGTGGATGACAATATAGCCCAGGGTGCCAGTAAGGACATACAGCCTTGTAGTTGGGGACAGTCTTCTGCTACCAACAGTCTCATATATGGTCCCTGAAGGTCGTAATGTGGTGCTGGAGCCAGGGGGGACTCCCACATAACTGCTGGGTGGCAGTTTACGTCCTGGTGGATGACAATATAGCCCAGGGTGCCAGTAAGGACATACAGCCTTGTAGTTGGGGGCAGTGTTCTGCTACCAACAGCCTCATATATGGTCCCTGAAGGTGGTAATGTGGTGCTGGAGCTCATATAACTGTTGGGTGGCAGTTTACGTCCTGGTGGATGACAATGTAGCCCAGGGTGCCAGTCAGGACATACAGCCTTGTAGTTGGGGGCAGTGTTCTGCTACCAGTAGCCTCATATGTGGTCCCTGAAGGTGGTAATGTGGTGCTGGAGCCAGGGGGTCTCCCATATAACTGCTGGGTGGCAGTTTACGTCCTGGTGGATGACAATATAGCCCAGGGTGCCAGTAAGGACATACAGCCTTGTAGTTGGGGGCAGTGTTCAGCTACCAACAGCCTCATTATTATATGGTCCCTGAAGGTGGTAATGTGGTGCTGGAGCCAGGGGGGGACTCCCACATAACTGCTGGGTGGCAGTTTACGTCCTGGTGGATGACAATATAGCACAGGGTGCCAGTAAGGACATACAGCCTTGTAGTTGGGGGGCAGTGTTCTGCTACCAGTAGCCTCATATGTGGTCCCTGAAGGTGGTAATGTGGTGCTGAAGCCTGGGGGGGGACTCACATAACTGCTGGGTGGCAGTTTGGGATAACCCTTTGTTTCCACAACCACTATGGGTGACCAGAGCTCACACATGCATGCTTGTCTGTCATATTGGCGTGTATCTAGGCATTTTAAAATATAATAGGCTATATACCGTAATAATTTTTCCAAGTGGATTTTGAGCAGATCCTCTTCTAGAGTGTGTGCTTCGCCTGGTTAACTTATCATGAGGGGATTGCATTTGTGGCTGGAATTGCATCAAAACTGTTGGGGAGTTAATTGTGTATTTTAATAAACTATATGTATGTATGTGTGGATGTATGTATGCATGTATTTTAGAGTAGGCCTATACAGCCAGAATCAGTGTTTGCTGAAAGCGAAAGTGATTAATTGTGTGAAATCTACCGAGAGGATCATTAACCCACTGAGCCCCAGCGACGCACGGTTTGCGTCCACAATATATGTAACGCTAAACCCCAGCGACGCATGGTTTGCGTCCTGGCCGGTCCGGTCCTAATTACTCCGGTCCTATGGCACCCCGAGGGCTCAGATTTGTATGGGAACTGTGTAAGTATCCCACGCACCCATGCCGATGGTTGAAAACTCTCAAAGTCCAACCGTGTGCGCGTGAGCGCTCAAAAACATGTTTTTTTTTGGGAAATTGCCTTAATTTTTTTACTCTTGTAAAATCCGTTTTCGGGGGCTCAGTAAGACCATTTTTTGCACTTTTTGACAATTTTTTTTCCTTCATTCCTAACCCATTCGCTATTGTTTCTGGAATAAAAAAAAAAAATCAGAATCAGCCGGTCCTGGGTGGTACATTTATTAATATTTAGCTGGTACTCAGCGGGTTAAATCTACATTTGTACGATGTGGAATAATTAGTTAAGCTTATAGAAACATATGAGGACTGTCAAGAAGAAG
>CM064503.1:51911198-52108698 GCA_032716605.1 Paralithodes platypus | reverse complement strand
GACCCAACATCGGAGAACTAACCCCCAAGTTCGAACCTCGAAACCGCGAAAATATCACATTTTCGCGGTTTGGAGGTTCGTGTCAAGTCCAGATCTACTTTAGTCTATGGCCGTACATTTTCACATTTATTCCTTGACCGACTGTTCCTAAATGGTAGAAATATTAGCTCGATAACTCTAGTTGTTTTTGAGTTAGAGAGGTTAGAGGTCATGATTTCTCGCCTCGTTACAGCGAATATACTATAGTGTTAGGAGTGTTTGAGCAAGAGTCAATGTTCTGCTGCAGCACCTACCTGCATCAATAGTGCTATAAAGGACCATACCATAACATACTATACTTTATAGAAGGACTATTAGTCACGACTGCAGCACCTATCTGCATCAATAGTGCTATAAAGGACCATACCATAACATACTATACTTTATAGAAGGACTATTAGTCACAACTGCAGCACCTATCTGCATCAATAGTGCTATAAAGGACCATACCATAACATACTATACTTTATAGAAGGACTATTAGTCACAACTGCAGCACCTATCTGCATCAATAGTGCTATAAAGGACCATACCATAACATACTATACTTTATAGAAGGACTATTAGTCACAACTGCAGCACCTATCTGCATCAATAGTGCTATAAAGGACCATACCATAACATACTATACTTTATAGAAGGACTATTAGTCACGACTGCAGCACCTACCTGCATCAATAGTGCTATAAAGGACCATACCATAACATACTATACTTTATAGAAGGACTATTAGTCACGACTGCAGCACCTATCTGCATCAATAGTGCTATAATGGACCATACCATAACATACTATACTTTATAGAAGGACTATTAGTCACGACTGCAGCACCTATCTGCATCAATAGTGCTATAAAGGACCATACCATAACATACTATACTTTATAGAAGGACTATTAGTCACGACTGCAGCACCTATCTGCATCAATAGTGCTATAAAGGACCATACCATAACATACTATACGTTATAGAAGGACTATTAGTCACGACTGCAGCACCTATCTGCATCAATAGTGCTATAAAGGACCATACCATAACATACTATACTTTATAGAAGGACTATTAGTCACGACTGCAGCACCTATCTGCATCAATAGTGCTATAAAGGACCATACCATAACATACTATACTTTATAGAAGGACTATTAGTCACGACTGCAGCACCTACCTGCATCAATAGTGCTATAAAGGACCATACCATAACATACTATACTTTATAGAAGGACTATTAGTCACGACTGCAGCACCTACCTGCATCAATAGTGCTATAAAGGACCATACCATAACATACTATACTTTATAGAAGGACTATTAGTCACGACTGCAGCACCTACCTGCATCAATAGTGCTATAAAGGACCATACCATAACATACTATACTTTATAGAAGGACTATTAGTCACGACTGCAGCACCTACCTGCATCAATAGTGCTATAAAGGACCATACCATAACATACTATACTTTATAGAAGGACTATTAGTCACGACTGCAGCACCTATCTGCATCAATAGTGCTATAAAGGACCATACCATAACATACTATACTTTATAGAAGGACTATTAGTCACGACTGCAGCACCTACCTGCATCAATAGTGCTATAAAGGACCATACCATAACATACTATACTTTATAGAAGGACTATTAGTCACGACTGCAGCACCTATCTGCATCAATAGTGCTATAAAGGACCATACCATAACATACTATACTTTATAGAAGGACTATTAGTCACGACTGCAGCACCTACCTGCATCAATAGTGCTATAAAAGGACCATACCATAACATACTATACTTTATAGAAGGACTATTAGTCACGACTGCAGCACCTATCTGCATCAATAGTGCTATAAAGGACCATACCATAACATACTATACTTTATAGAAGGACTATTAGTCACGACTGCAGCACCTACCTGCATCAATAGTGCTATAAAGGACCATACCATAACATACTATACTTTATAGAAGGACTATTAGTCACGACTGCAGCACCTATCTGCATCAATAGTGCTATAAAGGACCATACCATAACATACTATACTTTATAGAAGGACTATTAGTCACGACTGCAGCACCTACCTGCATCAATAGTGCTATAAAGGACCATACCATAACATACTATACTTTATAGAAGGACTATTAGTCACGACTGCAGCACCTATCTGCATCAATAGTGCTATAAAGGACCATACCATAACATACTATACTTTATAGAAGGACTATTAGTCACGACTGCAGCACCTATCTGCATCAATAGTGCTATAAAGGACCATACCATAACATACTATACTTTATAGAAGGACTATTAGTCACGACTGCAGCACCTACCTGCATCAATAGTGCTATAAAGGACCATACCATAACTATACTTTATAGAAGGACTATTAGTCACGACTGCAGCACCTATCTGCATCAATAGTGCTATAAAGGACCATACCATAACATACTATACTTTATAGAAGGACTATTAGTCACGACTGCAGCACCTACCTGCATCAATAGTGCTATAAAGGACCATACCATAACATACTATACTTTATAGAAGGACTATTAGTCACGACTGCAGCACCTATCTGCATCAATAGTGCTATAAAGGACCATACCATAACATACTATACTTTATAGAAGGACTATTAGTCACGACTGCAGCACCTACCTGCATCAATAGTGCTATAAAGGACCATACCATAACATACTATACTTTATAGAAGGACTATTAGTCACGACTGCAGCACCTACCTGCATCAATAGTGCTATAAAGGACCATACCATAACATACTATACTTTATAGAAGGACTATTAGTCACGACTGCAGCACCTACCTGCATCAATAGTGCTATAAAGGACCATACCATAACATACTATACTTTATAGAAGGACTATTAGTCACAACTGCAGCACCTACCTGCATCAATAGTGCTATAAAGGACCATACCATAACATACTATACTTTATAGAAGGACTATTAGTCACGACTGCAGCACCTATCTGCATCAATAGTGCTATAAAGGACCATACCATAACATACTATACTTTATAGAAGGACTATTAGTCACGACTGCAGCACCTATCTGCATCAATAGTGCTATAAAGGACCATACCATAACATACTATACTTTATAGAAGGACTATTAGTCACGACTGCAGCACCTACCTGCATCAATAGTGCTATAAAGGACCATACCATAACATACTATACTTTATAGA
Source organism: Paralithodes platypus (assembly GCA_032716605.1). Taxonomy (NCBI): domain Eukaryota; kingdom Metazoa; phylum Arthropoda; class Malacostraca; order Decapoda; family Lithodidae; genus Paralithodes; species Paralithodes platypus. The sequence goes on along the minus strand of CM064503.1, from coordinate 52,105,450 downwards.
AGGACTATTAGTCACGACTGCAGCACCTATCTGCATCAATAGTGCTATAAAGGACCATACCATAACATACTATACTTTATAGAAGGACTATTAGTCACGACTGCAGCACCTACCTGCATCAATAGTGCTATAAAGGACCATACCATAACATACTATACTTTATAGAAGGACTATTAGTCACGACTGCAGCACCTATCTGCATCAATAGTGCTATAAAGGACCATACCATAACATACTATACTTTATAGAAGGACTATTAGTCACGACTGCAGCACCTACCTGCATCAATAGTGCTATAAAGGACCATACCATAACATACTATACTTTATAGAAGGACTATTAGTCACGACTGCAGCACCTATCTGCATCAATAGTGCTATAAAGGACCATACCATAACATACTATACTTTATAGAAGGACTATTAGTCACGACTGCAGCACCTACCTGCATCAATAGTGCTATAAAGGACCATACCATAACATACTATACTTTATAGAAGGACTATTAGTCACGACTGCAGCACCTACCTGCATCAATAGTGCTATAAAGGACCATACCATAACATACTATACTTTATAGAAGGACTATTAGTCACGACTGCAGCACCTACCTGCATCAATAGTGCTATAAAGGACCATACCATAACATACTATACTTTATAGAAGGACTATTAGTCACGACTGCAGCACCTATCTGCATCAATAGTGCTATAAAGGACCATACCATAACATACTATACTTTATAGAAGGACTATTAGTCACGACTGCAGCACCTACCTGCATCAATAGTGCTATAAAGGACCATACCATAACATACTATACTTTATAGAAGGACTATTAGTCACGACTGCAGCACCTACCTGCATCAATAGTGCTATAAAGGACCATACCATAACATACTATACTTTATAGAAGGACTATTAGTCACGACTGCAGCACCTATCTGCATCAATAGTGCTATAAAGGACCATACCATAACATACTATACTTTATAGAAGGACTATTAGTCACGACTGCAGCACCTACCTGCATCAATAGTGCTATAAAGGACCATACCATAACATACTATACTTTATAGAAGGACTATTAGTCACGACTGCAGCACCTATCTGCATCAATAGTGCTATAAAGGACCATACCATAACATACTATACTTTATAGAAGGACTATTAGTCACGACTGCAGCACCTATCTGCATCAATAGTGCTATAAAGGACCATACCATAACATACTATACTTTATAGAAGGACTATTAGTCACGACTGCAGCACCTATCTGCATCAATAGTGCTATAAAGGACCATATCATAACATACTATACTTTATAGAAGGACTATTAGTCACGACTGCAGCACCTATCTGCATCAATAGTGCTATAAAGGACCATACCATAACATACTATACTTTAGAAGGACTATTAGTCACGACTGCAGCACCTATCTGCATCAATAGTGCTATAAAGGACCATACCATAACATACTATACTTTATAGAAGGACTATTAGTCACGACTGCAGCACCTATCTGCATCAATAGTGCTATAAAGGACCATACCATAACATACTATACTTTATAGAAGGACTATTAGTCACGACTGCAGCACCTATCTGCATCAATAGTGCTATAAAGGACCATACCATAACATACTATACTTTATAGAAGGACTATTAGTCACGACTGCAGCACCTATCTGCATCAATAGTGCTATAAAGGACCATACCATAACATACTATACTTTATAGAAGGACTATTAGTCACGACTGCAGCACCTACCTGCATCAATAGTGCTATAAAGGACCATACCATAACATACTATACTTTATAGAAGGACTATTAGTCACGACTGCAGCACCTATCTGCATCAATAGTGCTATAAAGGACCATACCATAACATACTATACTTTATAGAAGGACTATTAGTCACGACTGCAGCACCTATCTGCATCAATAGTGCTATAAAGGACCATACCATAACATACTATACTTTATAGAAGGACTATTAGTCACGACTGCAGCACCTACCTGCATCAATAGTGCTATAAAGGACCATACCATAACATACTATACTTTATAGAAGGACTATTAGTCACGACTGCAGCACCTATCTGCATCAATAGTGCTATAAAGGACCATACCATAACATACTATACTTTATAGAAGGACTATTAGTCACGACTGCAGCACCTACCTGCATCAATAGTGCTATAAAGGACCATACCATAACATACTATACTTTATAGAAGGACTATTAGTCACGACTGCAGCACCTATCTGCATCAATAGTGCTATAAAGGACCATACCATAACATACTATACTTTATAGAAGGACTATTAGTCACGACTGCAGCACCTATCTGCATCAATAGTGCTATAAAGGACCATACCATAACATACTATACTTTATAGAAGGACTATTAGTCACGACTGCAGCACCTATCTGCATCAATAGTGCTATAAAGGACCATACCATAACATACTATACTTTATAGAAGGACTATTAGTCACGACTGCAGCACCTATCTGCATCAATAGTGCTATAAAGGACCATACCATAACATACTATACTTTATAGAAGGACTATTAGTCACGACTGCAGCACCTATCTGCATCAATAGTGCTATAAAGGACCATACCATAACATACTATACTTTATAGAAGGACTATTAGTCACGACTGCAGCACCTACCTGCATCAATAGTGCTATAAAGGACCATACCATAACATACTATACTTTATAGAAGGACTATTAGTCACGACTGCAGCACCTATCTGCATCAATAGTGCTATAAAGGACCATACCATAACATACTATACTTTATAGAAGGACTATTAGTCACGACTGCAGCACCTACCTGCATCAATAGTGCTATAAAGGACCATACCATAACATACTATACTTTATAGAAGGACTATTAGTCACGACTGCAGCACCTATCTGCATCAATAGTGCTATAAAGGACCATACCATAACATACTATACTTTATAGAAGGACTATTAGTCACGACTGCAGCACCTACCTGCATCAATAGTGCTATAAAGGACCATACCATAACATACTATACTTTATAGAAGGACTATTAGTCACGACTGCAGCACCTACCTGCATCAATAGTGCTATAAAGGACCATACCATAACATACTATACTTTATAGAAGGACTATTAGTCACGACTGCAGCACCTACCTGCATCAATAGTGCTATAAAGGACCATACCATAACATACTATACTTTATAGAAGGACTATTAGTCACGACTGCAGCACCTACCTGCATCAATAGTGCTATAAAGGACCATACCATAACATACTATACTTTATAGAAGGACTATTAGTCACGACTGCAGCACCTATCTGCATCAATAGTGCTATAAAGGACCATACCATAACATACTATACTTTATAGAAGGACTATTAGTCACGACTGCAGCACCTATCTGCATCAATAGTGCTATAAAGGACCATACCATAACATACTATACTTTATAGAAGGACTATTAGTCACGACTGCAGCACCTACCTGCATCAATAGTGCTATAAAGGACCATACCATAACATACTATACTTTATAGAAGGACTATTAGTCACGACTGCAGCACCTACCTGCATCAATAGTGCTATAAAGGACCATACCATAACATACTATACTTTATAGAAGGACTATTAGTCACGACTGCAGCACCTACCTGCATCAATAGTGCTATAAAGGACCATACCATAACATACTATACTTTATAGAAGGACTATTAGTCACGACTGCAGCACCTACCTGCATCAATAGTGCTATAAAGGACCATACCATAACATACTATACTTTATAGAAGGACTATTAGTCACGACTGCAGCACCTATCTGCATCAATAGTGCTATAAAGGACCATACCATAACATACTATACTTTATAGAAGGACTATTAGTCACGACTGCAGCACCTATCTGCATCAATAGTGCTATAAAGGACCATACCATAACATACTATACTTTATAGAAGGACTATTAGTCACGACTGCAGCACCTATCTGCATCAATAGTGCTATAAAGGACCATACCATAACATACTATACTTTATAGAAGGACTATTAGTCACGACTGCAGCACCTATCTGCATCAATAGTGCTATAAAGGACCATACCATAACATACTATACTTTATAGAATAATAATAATAATAATAATCTTCTGGTTACTTATATAGCGCCCGTCTCTCCTCCTTCGAGGATTCGCAAGCGCTTGGCTTTCTTTAGTCTACCAGAGACCATTACCCATCCCCCTTGCTCATGGGGAGATGGTAACCGCCGGCTTTATCCCAGAAAAACTTTTCAACCTGAGCGGGGATTGAACGCGAGACCTTCAAGGTGGGAATCAGGCACACTATCAACTGAGCCAGCCGGACGACTAGAATGACTATTAGTCACGACTGCAGCACCTATCTGCATCAATAGTGCTATAAAGGACCATACCATAACATACTATACTTTATAGAAGGACTATTAAAGGACTATTAGTCACGACTGCAGCACCTATCTGCATCAATAGTGCTATAAAGGACCATACCATACTATACTTTATAGAAGGACTATTAGTCACGACTGCAGCACCTATCTGCATCAATAGTGCTATAAAGGACCATACCATAACATACTATACTTTATAGAAGGACTATTAGTCACGACTGCAGCACCTATCTGCATCAATAGTGCTATAAAGGACCATACCATAACATACTATACTTCATAGAAGGACTATTAGTCACGACTGCAGCACCTATCTGCATCAATAGTGCTATAAAGGACCATACCATAACATACTATACTTTATAGAAGGACTATTAGTCACGACTGCAGCACCTATCTGCATCAATAGTGCTATAAAGGACCATACCATAACATACTATACTTTATAGAAGGACTATTAGTCACGACTGCAGCACCTATCTGCATCAATAGTGCTATAAAGGACCATACCATAACATACTATACTTTATAGAAGGACTATTAGTCACGACTGCAGCACCTATCTGCATCAATAGTGCTATAAAGGACCATACCATAACATACTATACTTTATAGAAGGACTATTAGTCACGACTGCAGCACCTATCTGCATCAATAGTGCTATAAAGGACCATACCATAACATACTATACTTTATAGAAGGACTATTAGTCACGACTGCAGCACCTATCTGCATCAATAGTGCTATAAAGGACCATACCATAACATACTATACTTTATAGAAGGACTATTAGTCACGACTGCAGCACCTATCTGCATCAATAGTGCTATAAAGGACCATACCATAACATACTATACTTTATAGAAGGACTATTAGTCACGACTGCAGCACCTATCTGCATCAATAGTGCTATAAAGGACCATACCATAACATACTATACTTTATAGAAGGACTATTAGTCACGACTGCAGCACCTACCTGCATCAATAGTGCTATAAAGGACCATACCATAACATACTATACTTCATAGAAGGACTATTAGTCACGACTGCAGCACCTACCTGCATCAATAGTGCTATAAAGGACCATACCATAACATACTATACTTCATAGAAGGACTATTAGTCACGACTGCAGCACCTACCTGCATCAATAGTGCTATAAAGGACCATACCATAACATACTATACTTTATAGAAGGACTATTAGTCACGACTGCAGCACCTACCTGCATCAATAGTGCTATAAAGGACTATACCATAACATACTATACTTTATAGAAGGACTATTAGTCACGACTGCAGCACCTATCTGCATCAATAGTGCTATAAAGGACCATACCATAACATACTATACTTTATAGAAGGACTATTAGTCACGACTGCAGCACCTATCTGCATCAATAGTGCTATAAAGGACCATACCATAACATACTATACTTTATAGAAGGACTATTAGTCACGACTGCAGCACCTATCTGCATCAATAGTGCTATAAAGGACCATACCATAACATACTATACTTTATAGAAGGACTATTAGTCACGACTGCAGCACCTATCTGCATCAATAGTGCTATAAAGGACCATACCATAACATACTATACTTTATAGAAGGACTATTAGTCACGACTGCAGCACCTATCTGCATCAATAGTGCTATAAAGGACCATACCATAACATACTATACTTTATAGAAGGACTATTAGTCACGACTGCAGCACCTATCTGCATCAATAGTGCTATAAAGGACCATACCATAACATACTATACTTTATAGAAGGACTATTAGTCACGACTGCAGCACCTATCTGCATCAATAGTGCTATAAAGGACCATACCATAACATACTATACTTTATAGAAGGACTATTAGTCACGACTGCAGCACCTATCTGCATCAATAGTGCTATAAAGGACCATACCATAACATACTATACTTTATAGAAGGACTATTAGTCACGACTGCAGCACCTATCTGCATCAATAGTGCTATAAAGGACCATACCATAACATACTATACTTTATAGAAGGACTATTAGTCACGACTGCAGCACCTATCTGCATCAATAGTGCTATAAAGGACCATACCATAACATACTATACTTTATAGAAGGACTATTAGTCACGACTGCAGCACCTATCTGCATCAATAGTGCTATAAAGGACCATACCATAACATACTATACTTTATAGAAGGACTATTAGTCACGACTGCAGCACCTATCTGCATCAATAGTGCTATAAAGGACCATACCATAACATACTATACTTTATAGAAGGACTATTAGTCACGACTGCAGCACCTATCTGCATCAATAGTGCTATAAAGGACCATACCATAACATACTATACTTTATAGAAGGACTATTAGTCACGACTGCAGCACCTATCTGCATCAATAGTGCTATAAAGGACCATACCATAACATACTATACTTTATAGAAGGACTATTAGTCACAACTGCAGCACCTATCTGCATCAATAGTGCTATAAAGGACCATACCATAACATACTATACTTTATAGAAGGACTATTAGTCACAACTGCAGCACCTATCTGCATCAATAGTGCTATAAAGGACCATACCATAACATACTATACTTTATAGAAGGACTATTAGTCACAACTGCAGCACCTATCTGCATCAATAGTGCTATAAAGGACCATACCATAACATACTATACTTTATAGAAGGACTATTAGTCACAACTGCAGCACCTATCTGCATCAATAGTGCTATAAAGGACCATACCATAACATACTATACTTTATAGAAGGACTATTAGTCACAACTGCAGCACCTATCTGCATCAATAGTGCTATAAAGGACCATACCATAACATACTATACTTTATAGAAGGACTATTAGTCACGACTGCAGCACCTATCTGCATCAATAGTGCTATAAAGGACCATACCATAACATACTATACTTTATAGAAGGACTATTAGTCACGACTGCAGCACCTATCTGCATCAATAGTGCTATAAAGGACCATACCATAACATACTATACTTTATAGAAGGACTATTAGTCACGACTGCAGCACCTATCTGCATCAATAGTGCTATAAAGGACCATACCATAACATACTATACTTTATAGAAGGACTATTAGTCACGACTGCAGCACCTACCTGCATCAATAGTGCTATAAAGGACCATACCATAACATACTATACTTTATAGAAGGACTATTAGTCACGACTGCAGCACCTACCTGCATCAATAGTGCTATAAAGGACCATACCATAACATACTATACTTTATAGAAGGACTATTAGTCACGACTGCAGCACCTATCTGCATCAATAGTGCTATAAAGGACCATACCATAACATACTATACTTTATAGAAGGACTATTAGTCACGACTGCAGCACCTATCTGCATCAATAGTGCTATAAAGGACCATACCATAACATACTATACTTTATAGAAGGACTATTAGTCACGACTGCAGCACCTATCTGCATCAATAGTGCTATAAAGGACCATACCATAACATACTATACTTTATAGAAGGACTATTAGTCACGACTGCAGCACCTATCTGCATCAATAGTGCTATAAAGGACCATACCATAACATACTATACTTTATAGAAGGACTATTAGTCACGACTGCAGCACCTATCTGCATCAATAGTGCTATAAAGGACCATATCATAACATACTATACTTTATAGAAGGACTATTAGTCACGACTGCAGCACCTATCTGCATCAATAGTGCTATAAAGGACCATACCATAACATACTATACTTTATAGAAGGACTATTAGTCACGACTGCAGCACCTATCTGCATCAATAGTGCTATAAAGGACCATACCATAACATACTATACTTTATAGAAGGACTATTAGTCACGACTGCAGCACCTATCTGCATCAATAGTGCTATAAAGGACCATACCATAACATACTATACTTTATAGAAGGACTATTAGTCACGACTGCAGCACCTATCTGCATCAATAGTGCTATAAAGGACCATACCATAACATACTATACTTTATAGAAGGACTATTAGTCACGACTGCAGCACCTATCTGCATCAATAGTGCTATAAAGGACCATACCATAACATACTATACTTTATAGAAGGACTATTAGTCACGACTGCAGCACCTATCTGCATCAATAGTGCTATAAAGGACCATACCATAACATACTATACTTTATAGAAGGACTATTAGTCACAACTGCTGCACCTATCTGCATCAATAGTGCTATAAAGGACCATACCATAACATACTATACTTTATAGAAGGACTATTAGTCACAACTGCAGCACCTATCTGCATCAATAGTGCTATAAAGGACCATACCATAACATACTATACTTTATAGAAGGACTATTAGTCACGACTGCAGCACCTATCTGCATCAATAGTGCTATAAAGGACCATACCATGACATACTATACTTTATAGAAGGACTATTAGTCACAACTGCAGCACCTATCTGCATCAATAGTGCTATAAAGGACCATACCATAACATACTATACTTTATAGAAGGACTATTAGTCACAACTGCAGCACCTATCTGCATCAATAGTGCTATAAAGGACCATACCATAACATACTATACTTTATAGAAGAACTATTAGTCACGACTGCAGCACCTATCTGCATCAATAGTGCTATAAAGGACCATACCATAACATACTATACTTTATAGAAGGACTATTAGTCACGACTGCAGCACCTATCTGCATCAATAGTGCTATAAAGGACCATACCATAACATACTATACTTTATAGAAGGACTATTAGTCACAACTGCAGCACCTACCTGCATCAATAGTGCTATAAAGGACCATACCATAACATACTATACTTTATAGAAGGACTATTAGTCACGACTGCAGCACCTACCTGCATCAATAGTGCTATAAAGGACCATACCATAACATACTATACTTTATAGAAGGACTATTAGTCACGACTGCAGCACCTACCTGCATCAATAGTGCTATAAAGGACCATACCATAACATACTATACTTTATAGAAGGACTATTAGTCACGACTGCAGCACCTACCTGCATCAATAGTGCTATAAAGGACCATACCATAACATACTATACTTTATAGAAGGACTATTAGTCACGACTGCAGCACCTATCTGCATCAATAGTGCTATAAAGGACCATACCATAACATACTATACTTTATAGAAGGACTATTAGTCACGACTGCAGCACCTATCTGCATCAATAGTGCTATAAAGGACCATACCATAACATACTATACTTTATAGAAGGACTATTAGTCACGACTGCAGCACCTACCTGCATCAATAGTGCTATAAAGGACCATACCATAACATACTATACTTTATAGAAGGACTATTAGTCACGACTGCAGCACCTATCTGCATCAATAGTGCTATAAAGGACCATACCATAACATACTATACTTTATAGAAGGACTATTAGTCACGACTGCAGCACCTATCTGCATCAATAGTGCTATAAAGGACCATACCATAACATACTATACTTTATAGAAGGACTATTAGTCACGACTGCAGCACCTATCTGCATCAATAGTGCTATAAAGGACCATACCATAACATACTATACTTTATAGGACTATTAGTCACGACTTCAGCATCTACCTGCATCAATAGTGCTATAAAGGACCATACCATAACATACTATACTTTATAGAAGGACTATTAGTCACGACTCACACCATCCCCCTTTAGTCGCCTTGTATACTCTTTGAGACATACATGGTCGGTTTAAATTTTCGAAGCAGTCTCGGACTGAATCGAATCCTATTTCTAATTCTGTTAATCATTTCTATTAAAAAAATAATATACCAATTCCAGAACACCTATAAACAATTTGTTTGAAATCAAGATGGCTCTGTTCTACCAAGGAATATCGGTAGGCCTATCTATTTTCTGTATCAAGAGGAATAGGTTATAGTTACAATTGTAAATGTGGAATACGATTATTGAGGCGTGCCTGTACAGAGATATACAAAGAGAGAGAGAGAGAGAAGGGGATGATAGGAGTATGTGTACTTCTGTGATGAGGAGTCTTGCGTGCGCGCGCATGAAGCGTCCATGTTTTTATTAAATGTTTATTGTTCATTTAAATTTGTATTTAGTTGTATAAAAAGTGATGGAGTCAGGAGGATGGGGAATAGAGAGGACTGTGGAAGGAAACAACATGTATTAGTATAATTCTCATTTCAAAAGCATATACTGAAGTAATTGTTGTTGTTGTTAAGGTGAACTGCGGGTGAGAATACTCCATTGCCATGGTGCGCGTCAAGTCGGCGTCGCTACGACCCCCTGAGAAACAGGAGGCCTAAATGTTAAGGATCTGGGAAGGGCCACTCAGGGGCAGATACACTTTATTAGTGTTCATCGAAATATTACAAATACAATAACATTCGAAACTTCAGGAGTCTTCGGCCCTACCACCCTTAATATGGTGAATGAAATAGGCCGTAAAATCAGAGAAGTTTCAGGAGAACCCCGGGAAACCCTCTGGCTCAGGCAAAGACTAGGGATGGCTATCCTCCGGGGCAATGCCACCAGCGTCAGGAGCTCTACGACTGGGCCATGCCACTGTGTGAGGGTCCCGGGCAGGAGTGGTGTATCCGTAGTCTTTCCACAGTAGGGTATAAAAATAAACTTTATTTGTATTTAACATGTTTGATGTACATAAATAAAAGATGTGTCGGATGGTTGAAAGCCACAGTTGCTCGCGCGTTTGGGGCTAGCAACACGTATTATGAAAAACATGTATCCATCATACAATTCACTGTCTCTCACTTCACTCACTCATCCCCGCAATTTACCGGAGGATAACAGGTTCTTCACAATACGTAGATGGAGGTCATTTAAAAAAAAAAAATAATAATAATAATTAGGCCACCCAAAATAATGTAGTTATCAGTATACTGTATATGTATTTTTATGGTATAACCTCTGTTGAGGTACTGTGAAAAACCTGTTATCCTTCGGTATATTGTGGGGGTAAGTAAATAAAAAAAAAAAAATAAATAAAATACAATATAGTGCACTGAAGGAGTACAAAGGAGTACAAAGGAAATCAAGCAACAACAGATCTAGTGACCCTTCTAGGTTGCTTGTCCTCCAAAACACTGAGGATCAAGTGTCCAAACAGTGGTTTAGAGTGGGTAAGGGAACATTGGAAAAGGAATTACTGCCCTGGAACTAATGTCCGTGGCAGGATTAGGAAGTTAGTAGGGGACAGATGGGTTAGTAACTGAGGGGGGGATAAAATAAAGTTATTCATTTACAAACGCAGTCAGTCGCGGGTTTGATGCGAGATATTTGTCTAGGCGGAGTTTAAATGAATCAACGGTGATGCAGTCTATAACGTTTCGGGGAAGCCCATTCCACAAGTTAACAACTCGATTGAAGAAGAAATTCTTAGATTCGTGCGAGTTAAAAGATTTACCAATAATTTTGCAACCGTTTCCCCGCATGTAATTAGATTGGTCGATAGTGAAGTACTTACTACAGTTCATATTGTCGATGCCTTTGATGATTTTGAACACTTGAATTAAGTCACCTCTTAATCTGCGCTGGGTTAAAGGAAATAGATTTAATTCTCTAAGACGCTCTTCGTATGGTTTGTTCTTTAGGCTAGGTATCATTTTGGTAACTCTACGTTGAACTCGTTCTAGCTTGTTTATATCTTTTTGGTAATAAGGGCACCAGGATTGAACGCAGTATTCCAGAAGAGGGCGGACTAAGGAATTGTAAAGGGTTAGGATAACTTCTTTGGATTTATGCTCAAATGACCTGCCTATAAAGCCAATTATTTTGTTTGCCTTCTTAACAACTTCTGAACATTGTTGACTCGGTTTTAGGTTACTCGATATTGTTACTCCCAGATCGGTTTCTCTGTTTACATTCTTAAGCTGAGTGCCATTCATCGAATAGTTTGCTTTCTCATTTAGGTATCCGATATTTAGTACTTTACATTTATCTGCATTGAAACTCATTTGCCAAATTTGGGCCCAACATGACAATTTATCTAGATTGTGTTGCATATCGTCAACTTGTTCTTTTGAGAGTACGCTATTTGCAATTTTTGTATCGCCAGCAAATTTTGAGATTGTAAAGGTGAGACCCTCATCTATGTCGTTGATGTAAATTAGAAAGAGAATTGGTCCTAGTACCGATCCCTGGGGTACCCCGCTACATACATTGGTCCATTTAGATGCCTTACCATTTATGACTACTCTTTGCTTTCTGTTGCTGAGCCAATTTTCTATCCAATTTCAACACACCGTCTTGTATTCCATGTGCTTTTAGTTTTAGCAGTAAATGTTTGTGGGGAACTTTGTCAAAGGCCTTTTGAAAATCAAGGTATATAATATCTACAGCTTTACTCTCATCGTAGAGGTTGAGGATATCGTGGAAGAAGTCTAAGAGGTTTGTTAAACAGGAACGTTTTTTACGAAAGCCGTGTTGAGTATCTTTAAGTATGTTATTTTCCTCTAAGTGATTTACGAGTCTGTCTCGTATGACCGTTTCTAGTATTTTACATACAACTGAGGTTAAGCTAATTGGACGATAGTTACTGGGTAGGGATTTGCTGCCTTTTTTGAATATCGGTGTTACGTTGGCTAGCTTCCACTGATCAGGCATAGTTCCAGACTGCAAGGATTTATTGAATAGTAATGTCAGTGGTTTGGAGAGCTCATCCTTAGCTTCCTTTTTTGAGTGGGTGAGGAGAGCTGGAGGGAGGCGAGAGGAGGTGAGGAGGGTGGAAAGGTTGCAGGAGGAGGAAGTCAGGGAGGAGTACAGGAGAGCAGTGGAAAGACGACTAGGTGGGTTCGACCTGGGAGTTATGGAGGAAGTGGAGGAGATGAGCAAGGTGTTTAAGGATGAGATCTGTGCAGCATGTGAGGAGGTGTGTGGAGTGAGGAGAAGAGGGAGGGGAGTGAAAGGTACAACATGGTGGACAGAAGAGGTAAGAATAGCTGTGGAAGAAAAGAAGAAAGCATATAGAGAGTGGTTGGGTAGTAGAGGGAATGAACATTTCGAGAGACAGAAACGAGCGAGGTACGTGGAGAGTAAGAGGGTGGTGAAGAGAGTAGTGAAGGAAAGTAAGAGAAGAGTAGATGAGGAATTTGGAAGGAATCTGAGTGTAAAATGGAGGGAGAGTAAGAAACTGTTCTGGAAAGAAGTCAAGAAAGTTAGGGAAGGTAGCAAGGGAAACAGTAAGGGTGTGAAAGATAAGAATGGGAGAATGCTAGCCGAGAAGCAAGAGAGAGTCGAAAGATGGAGGGAGTACTTCAATGAGTTGCTAAATGTAAGGAATGAAGAGCCAGCAAACATAGCTGGATATGGTATGGGAGGGAGAAGAAGAGAAGTAGTGGAGGAGGAGGTGGGGATCAGGAGGTCAGAAGTGTGGGAAGCCATGAAAAGAGTGAAGTTGGGGAAAGCACCAGGAACAGATGGAGTGTGTGGGGAAATGTTGAGGTATGGTGGTGAGATAGTGATCGTATGGGTATGGAAAATGTGCAAACTAGCATGGGAGAAGGGGCGTGCACCCGATGACTGGATGACTGGCATAATAGTCCCTCTATATAAGGGCAAAGGGGAAAGAGGAGTGTGTGGTAACCACCGAGGAATATGTCTTCTAAGTGTAGTAGGGAAGGTATACAGTAGGGTAGTGATTGAGAGAGTGAGAGTGAGAACAGAGATATGGATAGGTGACGAGCAGGGAGGTTTTAGGAAGGGAAGAGGATGTGTAGATCAGATTTTTACCCTGAATTGTGTTGTGGAGAAATATCTGGAGAAGAAACAAAAGGTGTATGTTGCCTTTATGGACTTGGAGAAGGCCTATGACAGAGTGGATAGAGAAGGTTTGTGGAAAGTACTTAGAATATACAGAGTAGATGGCAAGTTGCTGAAAGCAGTGAAGAGCATGTATGAGGGTGCAAAGGCAGCAGTACGTGTGGAGAGTGAGCAGAGCGAGTTCTTTTACCTGAATGTTGGTTTGAAACAGGGGTGTGTGATGTCCTTGTGGTTGTTTACTGTATATATGGATGGAGTCATGAAAGAAATACTATCAAAAGCAGTGGATGTTGGTGTATCGCTGAAAAGGGAGGGAATTGAGTGGAAGCTACCTATACTGCTGTTTGCGGATGATACAGTTCTGATGAGTGATAATGAATGGGAGTTGCAGGGTCTGGTAAATGAGTTTGGAACAGTGTGCGAAAAACGGAATTTGAAGGTAAATGCGGGGAAGAGCAAGGTTATGGTCTTCGAAAGGGGTGAAGTCACAGAGTGTGAGGTGAAGCTGAATGGTCAGGCTATGGAGATCGTCAACTCTTTTAAGTATCTGGGCAGTGTGTTGAGAAAAGATGGGACTATGGATGAAGAAGTGCGGGAGAGGGTACAACAAGGGAAGAGGGTTGTAGGAACGCTGAAAGCAGTAACAAGAAATAGGGTGGTCAGTATGGAAGTGAAGAAGTCCTTGCATGACAGTGTGGTAATCCCAACACTGACTTACGGAAGCGAAGCATGGACGTTGGTTGAGAGACTCAGACCAAGAGTGAGAGCAGTGGAAATGAATTACCTAAGAAGTGCGTGCGGAGTTACATGGAGGGATAGACAGACTAATGAGGAAGTAAGAAGGAGGTGTGGTGTGGAGGTAGATGTGCTGGAAAGTGGGAAAAGGAACAACTTGAGATGGTTCAGCCATATGGAACGTATGGAAAGCGAGAGAATGACTACGAGGGTGTACGAGAGCGAGGTGGAGGGACAGAGAGGGAGAGGTAGACCGAAAGAGAGGTGGAAGGATGGAGTGAGGAAGTATATGACCGAAGGCGGTGCTGGTTGGGGGGAGGGGCGTCGACTGACTGGGGACAGCTGTGCATGGGGGCGGTTCATTCGTGGCCACCCCTTCGGGGATCACGGCGTCAGGCAATAGATAGGTAGATAGATAGAAAGACTTCCTCAAGAAAAGTTAAACAAAACCTTGACTGAATATTTTTTCTAATTTATGTCTATCTATTGCCGGACGCCGTGATCCGCAAAGGGGTGGCCACGAACGAAACAGCCCCATGCAACTCTGTCCCCAGTCAGTCGACGCCCCTCTTCCCATCCAGCACCGCCTTCACTCATATACTTCTTAACTCCATCCTTCCACCTCTCACTCGATCTACCTCTCCTTCTCTGTCCTTCCACCTCACTATCGTACACTCTCTTAATTTTTGTACCGGCTGGGGCATGACACACAAATATTAATTTATTTAGGGCTCTACTTGTTTATTCAGTGAGGCCTTCAATGTGCCCCAGATTACAAGTATCCTTCTCTAGTACTTAGTTGCTAGTGTTTGTGTGTGAGGTGTATGTGTGTATGGTATCTAGCTACGTGATCACGAGTCAGAGCGGGTGGTGGTGGATGGGATATAATTCCAATTTTAAGCTCCTTGGTGGTCTAGTGGTTTAGGTGCTGGAGTGCTGCACTACTGGCCTGGGTTCGAACCCTGGCTGGGGCATGACACAAAAATATTAATATAGCCTAATAAGTGGCATCATCATACTGAGGGAGTTCAGGTGACTCATCATTTGTAGTAGTACGCAGCTGACCCTATTTTACACTTTGATTGTGACGGATTTTTGTGATTAGTGACCGTGTGATATACTGTACTGGTACATTTACCGTATTTATTATCGTCTATAACTAAATTTACACACTAAACTTAACCCCCAATGTGACATCCTTACTTTCTGCATGATTTTTTTTTTTTTTTTTTCTTGAGTGATATCTGCATGGGAAGCTACACTGAACTATAATGACATGGAAAGGCTGGTCCCTTATTTAACACAATAAGAGTGGGTGGTGAAGTATATTTCACTGTGCCGCCCAGCATTTTTTTTTTTACCATAAATGGCCTTGTTTCTGTGCTCTTTTTCATGCATAAACAAGAGCCAGAGCGTAATACAATTATGTATCCCTGAAAGGGCGTAAATTGAGCTTTCCAATGACACCAGAACCATCCTTCTATGATCACTGGTTGTCTTGCAACGATTGTGCAACCGAAGGGCAAAATCGCTAAAATACGGTCATTTCGTTACATAATTACGTGTGTAGCGAGGGAGGGAGGGTGGAGTAGTGTGGAGTACATGTCAGTAGGCCCACGGCGGCCGTGGCGAGCGGTCATGAGGTAACCTACGCTCCTCCCGTCGCTCGTCTCTCTCTCAGAGCCAATATTGCGCCAAAATTGCACACAGAGTTAAGTCACGCCCCGCCACATAGTCCAGATTTTTAGAGACGGACTTAAGTCCGGCCCCGATAGACAGGGGTTGAGGCCCGAGTTTTTGGGGTTACCAGCGACCATCTATTGGCGTTTGAACCCATGCACACAAACACTGTACACTGGCATAATAATGGTTACATTGGTATAATAAATCAATATGTGCGACATTAATACAATAATGACGATAATGAGTGCATGCAGGATATGAACCTACATACAGATTATATTATCATATGCTTTCTATAATGTTCCTACATTGATTTTGAAACCATTGAACATATAAGTCTTTATCTAATATAATGCTTTAATATAAAATCATAGAACAGAGCTTCAATCCTTCATTTTGTTCTGAGGGTGGATGATCCAAGATGGCCACCCGGTGGTCCCAAGCTCTGAGCCATGATAGCCTTTTCAGGTATTTAAATCAGTGGGAGATACTCGCCCGCACCAGTGTTGCCAATTTAGCTACTTTCCCGCTAGATCTAGAGGTGCTTACTTCGATCTAGAGGCAATTGTTTACATTTAGAGGCATTAATTCTAGTGAAATTCTGGAGATTTGAGCCATTTTAGAGGGATATGCTAGTGATTGTGGCATTATTCTAGTGATTTTCAGCATTGATTTACTATCAAGCAGACTTTATTAAGTTTAATTGGTAACCCTGACCCGCACAGCTTTTGTGTGGGTCTGTCCACAGGTGTACAGTTGGTCGGGTCGCGGCATGGTTGGGCCGCGGTAGGACTGGGTCGCGGAGTACTTGTTAATTGCCCCCCCTGGTGGCAATATATATGATGATGACAATAAGTCATGGGGGGGGTGATGCAACCCATACAACCCATTATTGTACCCCACGGCAGTCAAAGTAGACGAGAACATGGGCGATACGCCCGCATACTACATGGGTGGCGGCCCAACCGCCATGGGACCTGTCCATAGCTCCCTCCTACCCCCACAAGGCATCCGCTATGCTTCTTTGATTAGGTTCAATCTACAAATAACACAAAGATGTACCATATACTGATACTTAACCATTGCCACAGAAAGATAAAGAAAGCTACAAATGGATTTTAGTGTCTTTGAAATATGTGTGTAGTGCTTCATCATGACCTATTTGGTAAATGCCCAATCCTTTCCCATTAGAGAGAAAGTTGGGTTAAAAGCGTAAACGAGTAATCCTGCCCATAGTTTTGTGTTTAATACTTCACTTAGTAATAGCTGGCTGACGTAGACTATGTGTAACTTAATTACACAATGTGTAGTGTATTTGTTATACCAGGATTTGTACTGGGTTTGCATAATACTGTTAGTGAATTCAATCTGGACTGAGTAAGGAATGAAGCTGTTACAAGGTACAGTCGCGGCCATATACAGTATTATCATCCACCTTCCTCTCCCTCTCTATCAGTAAGGAATGAAGCTGTTACAAGGTACAGTCGCGGCCATATACAGTATTATCATCCACCTTCCTCTCCCTCTCTATCAGTAAGGAATGAAGCTGTTACAAGGTACAGTCACGGCCATATACAGTATTATCATCCACCTTCCTCTCCCTCTCTATCAGTAAGGAATGAAGCTGTTACAAGGTACAGTCACGGCCATATACAGTATTATCATCCACCTTCCTCTCCCTCTCTATCAGTAAGGAATGAAGCTGTTACAAGGTACAGTCGCGGCCATATACAGTATTATCATCCACCTTCCTCTCCCTCTCTATCAGTAAGGAATGAAGCTGTTACAAGGTACAGTCGCGGCCATATACAGTATTATCATCCACCTTCCTCTCCCTCTCTATCAGTAAGGAATGAAGCTGTTACAAGGTACAGTCGCGGCCATATACAGTATTATCATCCACCTTCCTCTCCCTCTCTATCAGTAAGGAATGAAGCTGTTACAAGGTACAGTCGCGGCCATATACAGATGATGGTGACAGTAGTGATGATTAATGATAGTGGTGACGATGTATGATAGTAGTAGTGATGATTTAGACAGTAGTAGTGCTAGTAGTGATGATGGTGACAGTAGTGATGATTAACAATAATGGTGACGATGATGATGATGATTTCCTTTCCGGCCGTTCTATAGCTGCGGTTGTGGAAGGCCATCGCTCAATTCCTCATATTTGCTCCGGTGTTCCTCAGGGTTCTGTCCTATCTCCTATTCTCTTTCTAATTTTCATAAATGATCTTCTCAACTGTACATCTAGTCCCATCCATTCATATGCAGACGACTCTACTTTACACAACTCAATTAGTTTTCCAGAACACCCCAGCCAGCAATCCCTCAAAAGTAAACGTAATGAAGCCATAAAATGCTTATCTTCGGATCTAGCTACTATTTCCAATTGGGGTAGAGAAAACCTTGTTACATTTAATGCTTCCAAAACTCAATTTATCCATCTTACCCGTCAGGAACCTCCAGAGGACTATCCCTTATTCATCAACAATACAAAAATCAACCCTTCATCTTCCCTCAATGTTCTCGGTGTCTCTTTTTCTTCTGCTCTCACTTGGAAGGACCATATTACCAGTCTCGCTAAGGCAGCCTCTCAGAAGCTGGGTGTGCTCAATCGCCTCCAGGGGTTCTTTACCCCTGCGCAGCTACTTGCTCTGTACAGGGGCACAGTGCGTCCTTGTATTGAGTATTGTTCACATGTGTGGGGAGGATCCTTTCACACCGCACTCCTAGATAAAGTAGAAAGGAAAGCTTTTCGTATAATTAACTCCCGTCCACTCACCAATTCTCTGCAATCTCTCTCTCTTCGCCGCAATGTTGCATCTCTCTCACTATTCTATCGCTACTACAATAATCAGCATTCCTCGGAGCTTTCCCAGTGTATACCACCTCCTCTACGTAGTGTACGTAGTACCCGCCTTGCAACACAATCCCACCCCTACTCTGTGCATCTCTCCAACCCAAGAGTGAAACGCTATTCTCAGACTTTCTTCTATTCAACTGCTGAGCTCTGGAACTCTCTCCCAGAATCAGTCTTTCCCTCTTCCTATGACTTAAATTGCTTCAAACTCCGTGTGTCCATGCATTTTAGATCGAACGTCCCTTGATTTCGGCCCTGTCACTCTTTGAAATCTGGGGGAGGCACTCGCTGCAGGCAGTTATGACTTTTGTCTCCCTCATTCACATAGGAAAAAAAAAAGTAGTGATGATTTAGATAGTAGTAGTGCTAGTAGTGATGATGGTGACAGTAGTGATGATTAATTATAATGGTGACGATGATGATAGTAGTAGTGATGATTTAGATAGTAGTAGTGCTAGTAGTGATGATGGTGACAGTAGTGCTGATTAATTATAATGGTGACGATGATGATAGTAGTAGTGATGATTAAGATAGTAGTAGTGAGTATGGTGATACAGTAGGTAGTAGTGATGATATAGTAGTAGTGATGATGGCGATAGTAGTAGTGATGATGGCGATAGTAGTAGTGATGATGGCGATAGTAGTAGTGATGATGGCGATAGTAGTAGTGAGTATGGTGATACAGTAGGTAGTAGTGATGGAGATAGTAGTAGTGATGATATAGTAGTAGTGATAATATAGTAGTAGTGATGATGGTGATAGTAGTAGTGAGTATGGTGATACAGTAGGTAGTAGTGATGGAGATAGTAGTAGTGATGATGGCGATAGTAGTAGTGATGATGGCGATAGTAGTAGTGAGTATGGTGATACAGTAGGTAGTAGTGATGGAGATAGTAGTAGTGATGATATAGTAGTAGTGATAATATAGTAGTAGTGATGATGGTGATAGTAGTAGTGAGTATGGTGATACAGTAGGTAGTAGTGATGGAGATAGTAGTAGTGATGGAGATAGTAGTAGTGATGATATAGTAGTAGTGATGATATAGTAGTAGTGATGATGGCGATAGTAGTAGTGATGATGATAGCAGATAGATTTTAATGTTCTGTCATAGTAACCCGTGCATTCCTCATTCTCTATTTTCTGAACTCCTGTGAATGTACGTAATTTATATGCTCAACCTTGAAAGTAATTAATAAATATCGATGGTCCTGAAGACTATTTCCATGTTAATCTTTGTTCCTAATGTGTGATTAATGATTTCAGTATTATGAAAGCCATAAGTGCATAATCTCCATACATTGGTTTATTTGCTGTGTAATTATTATCCTTCCCTTTAGGTATTGCATATACAACTTGAGTCAGAATAATATTACAACAGACTCCTCAATGTATTCTTGCGCACAAATATAACATATAACCTCTTCTGAATGTATGATTTGCCTTGCTTCTACCCTGTGCATGTATATTGAATATCCTATTCCCGTTTGGTGAACTTAAACTACTTATTTTTGCCAAACATAACAAACTCCATATTTTTTTCCCCTACTACGGTACTAACACAATCAACACCTACATCAATACCGGTAGCCTACTACTACTGCATTCACCACCACCGTCACTCCTACCACCACAATCACCATTATTGCTACTATAATCACCACCATTAATATTATACCACTACAATCATCAGTATCCCTACTACCAACATAATCATCACTACTACTACAATCACAACCATCATCCCTGCCACCACAATCAACACTACTACCACCACTTTCATCACTATTACTACACCAATCCCCACCACCAGCACTAAGCACTATACTACCACCATCACCATCATTACTCCTACCACAATTGCCACCACAATCACTACTACCACAACAAGGACCACCACCATCATTACTACTACCAGTGACCACCAACATCACTAGTACTACCACAATCACCAACATCATTACCCCTACTACCACCATCATCACTAATACTACCATTATCACCACCATCATCACAACCTCTACTAGTACCTCCAATTACCACCACCATCACTACTACAATCACCATCACCTCTATTATTCCACAATGACCAACCTCATTACAACTACCAAATTCACCAGCATCATCACTTCTACCATCACAATCGCCACCAGTGGGGGAAGGTGATTCTAGATGTGTTGTACGGACAGTATGGAACGTGTTGGTGGACGTCCTACTTAATTTTATTAAACTAAGAATTGTTATTCTAGTATTTTCTTTGAACCTGGATGTTTTGGGGAGGGTTTTGTCATCGGTCCTTAATCTTCTACTTAGCCTATTTGTTTGTGTAATTTCACCTCGCCCATAAACATAACAATATATATATATATATATGCAATGCTTATATATATATTATATACTGTATATATATATATATATATATATATATATATACCGGTATATATATATTGCTCTTTTTACATTCTAAAATACACTTGTAGCAGTTATGGGAATGCTTGGAATATATATTTACATAGCCTACTCTAGAAATTAAACATGCAATATTCGAGAGTGCTATGAAGTGAGTTGATATTGGTTGAGATGGCCACTGGTTGAGATGGTCACTGCTTGAAATGGTACTGGTTGAGTTGGTTTTGGTTGAGTTATTACAGATATTAAGATCATTTAGCGAATCAACAAGCCTTGTGAAATATAAATTGTGTGTGTAGCCTATTCGTGTATTATTATTATTAGTGGTAGTAGTAGTAGTAGTAGTAGTAGTAGTAGTAGTAGTAGTAGTAGTAGTAGTAGTAGTATTAACCCGGGAACTGCGGGAAGACTCTTAAGAGTTCCCCCGGCGGACTGCGGGGAGACTCTTAAGAGTCAGAGAAAAAAAAAAATCAACTTTTGACATCGATATATTTTTTTATTTTTTTTTATTTATTTTTTTTGTTTTTTGGCCCCTGGGCCATGCAAAATCTCAGTCCTCTACCTCCCCTCCTTCCCCACTTTCCTCCTCTCCTTCAGTTATCACCTATTTTCCCTGTTATTCCCTTATTCTGAGGTATATTTTCGTGCTAACATTAGAAATCCGGTTGCAGGGTGTGGTCATCACTGATAGCAAGCGAATGCAAGAGAGAGAGAAGAGAGAGTATCGATCGACTGTCTCAGTGGCCTTGGGGGAAATTGGCGGGAAAGCAGCTTGCCTCACCCATACATTATACAACTCGCGGGCTATATCTCCGATTTTGACAAACGCTGTTTTCACTCGTTTTATTGTTGTTTCAGGTTAATATCTTTATAATCAATGTTAGAAGCATTGCTAAGAATGCCTCTAAAAAACTGGGACTCCTGTACAGAGTTCGAGAATTCTTCACTGACGAGCAGTTGGCCGTGATATATAAAAGTCATGTGCGTTCTCAGATGGATTACTGTTCACCTCTGTGGGGTGGAAGTGGAGTGGTTGCATTGAGGCAGTTGGACAAAATTCAAAATAAAGCTATTAGATTAATCAATAACCCTGCAATCACACAGGACCTTCCTACATTATCCATACGAAGAAACGTTGCATCCCTTGCATTATTCTACAGATATTTTCACAGCAATTGTTCCGAGGAACTTGCTTCAATTGTGCCGCCTCTCCACATCTTTCCCCGTAGAACTAGGGCAGCTGAGAGCGCCCATGAATTTACACTTTCTCCTCCACAATGCAGAACTTCTGCTTATCAGAATTCATTTATCCCCAGAGCTACTACTCTTTGGAATTCACTTCCCTCGAATTGCTTTCCACAAACTTACAATCTACAAATGTTTAAATCCAGTTGTTACAAACATTTTATGAATGGAGGATGCCTTTAGGCACATGGACCTTTTTGTTTTATCTGTGTTTTTCCTTCCTCCGTTCATTGTCTCTTAAAAAAAAAAAAAAAAAAAAACCCATAATAGGCGCATATGGATAAGTATTAATGCTATTAATGGTACAATAAATATTTTAGTGACGGAAACACCTCAAATACATGCGCACAGGGAGAGGTGTCTAATTACCCCCATGCGCACTTGTTAGGTTAAAGATGACAAATACAGTTAGCCTTTAACATTATATATTTAAGTAAAGATACCGAAGACAACACCATCCATATATTAACCCTGTTAATATGATGAACCCTTTTTTATTTTTATTTTGGCCATCTTTATAGGATTTGCTGTCAGATTTGAAGTCTGAGGGTTTATTGATTTTAGGTCTAGAGGTCCTTCATAAACTGAACAAAATGGACCTCAGGAAATTAAGAGCGGAATAATATTACTGGAACTTGGAAGGGTTAATAGATAGTATCGGCAGCAGGCAGTACAGTGTATCTAACACGAGGGTGGTCTTTCCTTTCCTTTGTGTGGGCACCTGTAGACGTTTTGCCCCACCCCACTCAGGTGTCGATGTTTTCCTGGCGAGTAATGGCGAGCCTACAATTTAGTAGATCTCGGCCTTTGGCTGGGTCATTTTTCCACAGAAAAAATTGCAAATATAGCTTGAAGAGGGTTTTGGAGGGTCGTTTTTCGTTTGAAGAGAGGGTGTGGAGAGTTTAATAGAGCTGAAATGAGTCTAGGGGCAAACTAAAACAATAATAGTATTAAAATAATAATAGTTTTATTAAAAAAACAAATGCCAACAACCCCCTAAAACGTGGGATGAGTGTTAGATCGCTTACTAACTGTCCTTGTCTTTACCCATGTGATAAATTGGCACTTAGCGACTTGTATAATAATGAGAGGTTGATAATACTTATGGCTTACCAAATATATATAGGCTACACAACCCTAGCCTACCCTACCCAACCGGGACCCTTATCTCTCGTACACTCCACCTCTTCAACCCAAGATTTAGCACATTTTCTCAGTCTTTCTTTTCCTCAACAAGTAAACTCTGGAACTCTCTCCCTCAATCAATCTTTCCTTCATTCTATGACTTAAACTGCTTTAAACTTCGTGTGTCCAGGCATTTTGACCCCAACATCCCTTGTATTTGGCTCTCTGTCACGCTCTTGGCTTTGGGGGAGGCACTCGTTATCGAAGCTTGCCTTTTGTCTCCTTCATACACATAGACAAATAATATGGCTGTACATTATCCTTCACATAACTCAGGTTCCACACCCACACACACACACACCCACACACACACACACACACACACACACACCCACCCACACACACACACACACACACACACACACACACACACACACACACACACACACACACCCACCCACACACACACACACACACACACACACACACAGTGGACTCAGCTACTCTACAGTACAACTACTAGACTCTAGGGCTTTACATACCTTATAGTAATAAGAGATAGGCCAACCTCCGCCATATTGGTACCACTGGTGTCATTACCTTGTCCATACAGTCATATATATCCATACCCATTATAAACATTCGGTAATACTATTAATATATGGTTAGTTTGTCCTTTGTATCTAAATATATTGTACTTGATAAGACAAATAGACTCCTTTGTTTGGTAATGAGAGCACCAAAATGGCGTCCAAAGACAAAGAAGGGTGATTATGGGTAGTCATGTACTTAACCTTTATCATAACTGTATTTATGGTGTAATGGTTAGAGTGTTTAAGATCTGTATGTGGTAACTGTATTTATGGTGTAATGGTTAGAGTGTTTAAGATCTGTATGTGGTAACTGTATTTATGGTGTAATGGTTAGAGTGTTTAAGATCTGTATGTGGTAACTGTATTTATGGTGTAATGGTTAGAGTGTTTAAGATCTGTATGTGGTAACTGTATTTATGGTGTAATGGTTAGAGTGTTTAAGATCTGTATGTGGTAACCCCGGTTCCAATTCCGGGAAGATCACATTCTTTCATTAATTTCATTGTGAGGTGTTTGGTGTTGGGAGTGAAATGATTATATTATATTATTACTACAGGGTCTCTACTACAGACTTCCTAGATAATAATCAGGGTGTCAAACCCGAGCAATGTGTTTGAAGACTTGAATGATGATGAGAAGAAACACAAGACAATTAACATAAATAGCATTATTCTGGCAATTTGATCACATAAGAACACATACAGTACATTGAACTATAAACCACAATTTCATCTTTACATATACCCGGTACACTACAAATATTGGACTCACCTTTTGTTTGACACCTTGATAATAAGTGTGGTCGTCTGTGTAGGAATGTGACCTTGTTGTTTTAGTAGGCTATGCATATATGGTCCAGACCATGAGTGTGTTGCGTGTTAGGCTACCTGTTAACCTTGGAGTTACCTTGGAGAGGTTTACCTGTCGGTCAGTGGCCTCCGGAGTCTGTTTGCTGCCGGTGCTTCATCAACCAGACTATTCAAGGGAGCAGCTCTCTCCCCTCCCTATGGCTGATCAGTCACACGCGTCTTAAGATGGTTGTCCAAGGCTCCCTTGAAAGCTTCTGTTGGCACATCCATCAGGTTTCTCACGTTCTCTGGCATTTTGTTGAAGAGACTAGGACCCTTATTTGTCAGCCAGGAGTCCCTCAGTGTGCCCAGAGCTACCTTACACTTTCAGGATGGGATGTTACATTTCCTTCCCCCTAAACATTCAATAACTTTCTATGTGTAGACTATTAAATATTTTTCTCTTCGATCCAGTTATTTTTTTGCTATGTGTATGGAAGAGACAAAAGGTAAATCTGCCTGTAACAAGTGTCTCCCCAAAAATGGAAAAAGTGACAGAGGTCCAAATTTACGGTACGTTAGAATCAAAATGTCTGGACATACGTAGCTTGAAGTAGCACAAGTCATAGGATGAGGAAAAGGCAGATTGAGGGAGAGAGTTCCAAAACATACCGGTACCGGTACTTGTTGAATAGCAGAATGACTGGGAAAATTGGTTCACTCTTGGGTTGAGAGTTGGGCAGAATACTATGAATAGGGGTGAGAGTGTGTTTGAAAGGCGGATGCTCCCTACTCTCCGTGAGGGAGGAGGTATACACTGAGAAAGCTCTGAAGAACACTGATTACTGTAATAGCGGTAGAAGAGTGAGAGATGCAACATTTTTGCGTGTAGAGAGAGACTGTAGAGAATTAGTACGAGCACCTCAGGGAGGTGTGGTGGAGTGGTCTTGCCACTGGACTGGTAATCCAATGGACCCGGGTGCGAATCCCAATATGTCAATGGGAAGATATTATTGGGATGGAATTTGTGCTGTACCTAGTATCAGTGCATTACCACAAAGCCCGCCGAAACGCCAAATAAATACCTTCATTGTTCCCTGATTAAATAGCTCTGTATGAATATTCCCATATTCAAAATATGCTACAGGGGGACAATGCCTAGTGAGTTCATTGCTCAATAGGTGGTGTTCTGAGAGTGAGGGTCCGAGTCTAGGAGGTAGGACAGTTAAGCACTGGAGCGAGGCAGCTTCAGAGATGGGGCTGCTTCGAGCCGTGAGTGGGTAACTAAGCCCCATGTATCCTGCGAAAGCAAAATGGCAGGGGCTGGTTGCATCTAAAAGTGTTTCACATGTCTCACCCCCTAGACTGGAACGAGACCTCACGGTCTTAACCGGTGGTCAAATGATTAGTGGTTGAATGTACAACAGGCTCTCAGCCTATGCCTGAGAGGGAGTAGTTGGAATATAGAAGAAAAACAAAGTGAGTTAATGAGATGAAGTGCTTTTGACTCTGCCCTTTTGAGAACTGCGATAGGAGTGAGTCTCCCCACACAAGCAAACAATAATCGATACATGGGCGCACTTCCTGGTTTCCCCCACTGTTTCTGTTGTACCTTACGTACACAGAATGTAATCCAGCTAACTCTCACAAACACCTCCTCATCCTATTCATATCACTACACTTTAACAAGCACACTACACTTCTTTCCTATCTACGTATCTATCTGTCTATATAGGCCTACTCACTACTCAGGCACATACCCCATAGCTGGGGATGGCCAACTCGAGACAGAGCCCGAACAGGGGAAACAAAATTCCAAATTGACATTTCCTATTCACCTAAATTATCTCTAATGTACCCTGATTTTAGCTCTTTACCACTCTCTCAACCTTGGGAGGGACAATTGTTACAGGCAGCTTTGCCTTTTGTCTCTATACACATAAACAAAACAAAAGTGCCCCACGCAGCTTCCTGCTCTGCCCACAGTCTCTGCACAGTCTGCCCACGTACCGGTATCGAGTATTGTTTGCATGTGTGAAGAGGTTCCACCCATATCGCACTTCTCGAAAGAGTATTCAAAAGCATTTTGCCTCATACACTCACTTCCTCATACTAGTTCTCTACAATCTCTTCCTACACGCCGCAATGTTGCCTCTCTTCCACTCTTCTATCACTATTATAACAAGCAGTTTTTCAGAGCGCTCTCAGTGCATACCCTCTCCCTTGCGGCGAGTGTGAGGAACCCGCCTTTCAACACAGTCCCACTCCTATTCTGTCCAGCTCTTCAACCCAAGAATTGGCAAATTTTCTCAGTCTTTCTTGTAATCAACAAGTGAACTGTGGAACTCTCTCCCTCAATCAACCTTCCCTTCATTCTATTACTTAAACTGCTTTAAACTTCGTGTGTCCAGGCATTTTGACCCCAACGTCCCTTAGATTTGGCTCTGTCTCTCTTTTGGCTTTGGGGGAGACACTCGTTACAGGCAACTTGCCTTTTGTCTCCTTCATACACATAGAACAAAAAATTAGGTGTCAATTTTTTTTCTGGCGAGCGATAACAAGCCTGAAATTTTGGAGGAATAGGCCTTCGGCCGGGACATTTTTCTACCAAGTAATGTACACATATATCCCGAAGGGGAGTCTTGGGGATGTACACATATATTCCGAAGGGGAGTCTTGGGGATGTACACATATATCCCGAAGGGGAGTCTTGGGGATGTACACATATATTCCGAAGGGGAGTCTTGGGGATGTACACATATATCCCGAAGGGGAGTCTTGGGGATGTACACATATATTCCGAAGGGGAGTCTTGGGGATGTACACATATATCCCGAAGGGGAGTCTTGGGGATGTACACATATATCCGGAAGGGGAGTCTTGGGGATGTACATATATTCCGAAGGGGAGTCTTGGGGATGTACACATATATCCCGAAGGGGAGTCTTGGGGATGTACACATATATTCCGAAGGGGAGTCTTGGGGATGTACACATATATCCCGAAGGGGAGTCTTGGGGATGTACACATATATCCCGAAGGGGAGTCTTGGGGATGTACACATATATCCCGAAGGGGAGTCTTGGGGATGTACACATATATCCCGAAGGGGAGTCTTGGGGATGTACACATATATCCCGAAGGGGAGTCTTGGGGATGTTTTTACAACCTTGATGGAGGTGTGGGGAGGAAGCTAAAATAGTAATAAATAAATATATAAATACACAAATATATAAAACAGACCCCCTTAAGAAAACCATACTGGCGATCTGTAAGTAGATTAACCCCTACTGTACCAGAGTGTATTACCATAAATGTACCCTCCAGTACCAAGCAATTTGGCCAAAAATGACTTCAGAGTCGAGAGAGAACACCCTTCCACCTCAAAAGATGGAGGAATACTGCCTCTCCTAGCCTGTGGAAGCTTGGATATAAGCTGAGAAGCATTGCCAAAGATTTAGAGCAGTGGTCAAACATTGTGGTACCAGGCACTGATCGATACAGGCTGTTAAAAGGACCGCATATTATTCACAGACATCTTCCGTCACTGGTACTGACGAGTGACTTTTTTACTGTCGGCCATCATACGTCGCTGGGACAGTAGGTGTTACTAAGGGAAGACAAATGCTTAAGAAATTTTGAATTAAGAATAGTGTCAAAACTTAGAGATACAAGAAATTAGAGCAATTGGATGATAGTTGGAGGGTTGAGAGTGATCATCCTTTATTTGGGACAGGCTGAATGAGAGTAAACTTTCAGCAAGAAGGAAGATGTTAGAAGAAAGAGATTGGATGAGACGGGTGGTAGGTATTGTCTCCTTCCGCATGACTTCTTTGATCTTTTCCTTTACTTATCTTGGGTTTTTCCTCGCCAAAATAATATCCAGGTGTTTATCGTTATTTTTATGTTTGATTTCGGTGACAGGGATCTTTTGGGTATACAATACAACCATTTTCATCGGATATATGCAGTTGGGAGCTGTGTAGGATAAAGGATTCATGATCGACCAATCAGCGCGCACATAGGTGGTGTATAGATATTTTTTTTCTTTTTTCTATGTGATTGAGGGAGGCAAAAGGCAGAACTGCCTATAGCGAGTGCCTCCCCCATAGTTGAAAGAGTGACAGGGCCAAAATCAAGGGACGTTCGAGCCAAAATGCCTGGACACACAGAGTTTGAAGCAATTTAAGTCATAGGAAGAGGGAAAGACTGATTCTGGGAGAGAGTTCCAGAGCTCAGCTGTTGAGTAGAAGAAAGACTGAGTAACGTTTCACTCTCGGGTTGGAGAGTTGCACAGAGTAGGAGTGGGATTGAGTTGCAAGACGGGTACCACGTGCCCTACGTAAAGGAGGTGGTATATACTGGGAAAGCTCTGAGGAACACTGATTATTATAGTAGCGATAGAATAGCGAGAGAGATGCAACATTGCGGTGGAGAGAGAGAGATTGCAGAGAGTTGGTGAGTGGACGGGAGTTAATGATACGAAAGGCCTTCCTTTCAACTTTGTCTAGGAGAGCGGTGTGAGAGGAACCTCCCCACACATGTGAACAATACTCAATACAAGGACACACTATGCCCCTGTACAGAGCAAGAAGCTGTGCAGGGAAAAAGAACCCCCTAAGGCGGTTGAGCACACCCAGCTTCTGGGAGGCTGCCTTAGTAAGACTGGTAATATGGTCCTTCCAACTGAGAGCAGAAGAAAAAGAGACACCAAGAATATTGAGAGAAGATGAAGGATTGAAGTATTGTTGAAGAATAAGGGATAGTCCGCTGGGAGTTCCTTACGGGTAGATAGATTGAGAAATTTGGTTTTGGAAGCATTAAAGGTAACACCGTTTTCTCTGCCCCAATTGGAGATGGTATTTAAATAAGAATTTAAGAGTTCTATTTCTTCATTACGTTTGTCGTTGAGGGATTGCTGGCTGGGGCGTTCTGAAAAAACTAATGGAGTAGTGTAAAGTTGATTCATCTGCTATGAATGGATGGGAATTGAGGTACAGTTGAGGAGATCATTTATAAAAATTAGAAAGAGAATAGGAGATAGGACAGAGCCCTGAGGAACACCAGAGTTTATAGGGTAAGGAAGTGAACAATGGCCGTCCACAACCGCGGCTATGGAATGGCCGGAAAGGAAATTAGAGACAAAGGCACAGATGGAGGGATAGAAACCGAAGGAGGGTAGTTTAGAAATTAAAGATTTGTGTCAGACTCTATCGAAGGCTTTCGATATGTCTAGTGCAATAGAAAAAGTCTCACCGAAGTCCCGAAAGGAGGATGACCAAGAGTTAGTAAGATTTTTTTTTTTTTTTTTCTTTTTTTTAATAGACAATGAACGGAGGAAGAAAAAACACAGATAAAACAAAAAGGTCATGTGCCTAAAGGCATCCTCCATTCATAAAATGTTTGTAACAACTGGATTTAAACATTTGTAGATTGTAAGTTTGTGGAAAGCAATTCGAGGGAAGTGAATTCCAAAGAGTAGTAGTTCTAGGGATAAATGAATTTTGATAAGCAGAAGTTCTGCATTGTGGAGGAGAAAGAGTAAATTCATGGGCGCTCTCAGCTGCCCTAGTTCTACGGGGAAAGATGTAGAGAGGCGGCACAATTGAAGCAAGTTCCTCGGAACAATTGCTGTGAACAATATCTGTAGAATAATGCAAGGGATGCAACGTTTCTTCGTATGGATAATGTAGGAAGGTCCTGTGTGATTGCAGGGTTATTGATTAATCTAATAGCTTTATTTTGAATTTTGTCCAACTGCCTCAATGCAACCACTCCACTTCCACTCCACAGAGGTGAACAGTAATCCATCTGAGAACGCACATGACTTTTATATATTACGGCCAACTGCTCGTCAGTGAAGAATTCTCGAACTCTGTACAGGAGTCCCAGTTTTTTAGAGACATTCTTAGCAATGCTTCTAACATAATGTGTCCAGCTCAAGTTAGTAGTTAATGTTACACCGAGAATGTCAATACTAGAGGAAGTGGGAATATTTACATCATTAAAAAATATATGGGAGTCAGTGAGATTCTGTCGGTTAGAAAATTGAATGTACTTGGTTTTCTGTGCATTAAAGGAAACTAGATTCTTTTGTCCCCATTCTTCAATTCTAGAAAGGTCCTGGTTCAGAGAAATTGCAGTGCTTATTTTTGAATTTATAAGATCGGGTTGGGTGAAAGAATTGGTAAATGTGAAGGAACTGTGGAGTGTTGAGTCATCTGCGTAGGAATGTATTGGATTATGAGTGGTAGATATGAGATCAAGATATGAAAGAAGATCACCAGTAGAGCGACCCTTAACCCTCCAGACCCGGCGCCCTTAGCTCGCGACTGTAATGTGTTCCCGGGTGTTTTGCCGATTATTGGGCTATGTTCACTCACCTGTAACTCAATAAATAGGGCATGTATTGTTATGAATAACAAAATAAAATGTTCCACAAACCTTCCTCTGTAGAATACCGTTAAGTAGAGGTCTCTAGCCCGAGTGGTTGCATAATGGCAAGCGCGGAAATTATAGTGATTTTCGGTGGCAAATTCTTCCCGCGTTCGGATGCGTCGCCCCGGCCCCGGCTACCACGCACCTAGCCGCTCGTCGCGCCAGAGTGTTTGCCTCCCATAGACGACTTTAGTGGTTGATATTGACAATGTGATGTTTATTTGATATCTTTATAGTTATTTTGAGGCCAATTATATAAAGTACCGGTATGTGTATTAGGGTATCACTGTCACTGATAATGCTCATTTTCACTCGATACCGTACGTTTTATTAGTAATTGAGGTAGGTTATTGTTATATTAGGCACTGATTATTCGTTATCACAGGTGTTTATTATACTTTGGCCATCAAATATTAGGTCTTGTGTCACTTTCACTTAGTTATATGCTCTTTAAACGTTTTATATACCGTACAATTTATTGTCTTTTTTCACTGATTTATATATTTATAGGTTCTAATCATATGAACGCCACTTATTATATACATTTATGTGTCACTTTCACACATTATTATGGTGTTATTGTATTTGTATCAATTTTCTCATAATACATTTGCCGCATGTTGATGTTGTAGTCCATGACAGCATCGGGCTTGGTCACCCTGGCCTGGGTGTGGCGATCCACCTTGCCAGTCTCCACCATTTCCCCCTTGTGGATGGTGCTCAGGAGGTTTACCTTCCGCTGGTCGAGCCAGTGGATAGCCAGAATGGGCCCCGACTTCTTCCGGAACACATCGCCTTTCTTGGTCTTTGGAGGGAAAGGTGGCATGCCCTTCCTTCTCCCTCGTACTGTGCCTACAGTCCCCGTCTTGCGCTCATGGAGGTACTTTGAGAGAGTGGGGGACGTGTAGTAGTTGTCCGTGTAGAGGACGTGATTCTTATGGAAATAGCGGTCCATCATGGCTTGCACCACTGCTCCGCCAAAGCCAATGAGGGGGTCCATAAGCACGTCCCCTTCCTTCCCGCTGTAGACCAGGAAGTCCAGGACATAGCCAGTTCGGCAGTCGCACAGCACAAAGAATTTTATGCCAAAGCGATGTCTCTTTGAGGGGATGTACTGCCGGAAGCTGAGCTTTCCCCGGAACAGCACAAGAGACTCGTCAATGACGACCTTGAAGAAGGGCTTGAACTAGGAGGAGAAGCGGTGTCGCATCATCTTGTACAATGTCCTAATCTTCCACAGCTTGTCTG
The DNA here is from genome assembly GCA_032716605.1 of Paralithodes platypus. NCBI lineage: Eukaryota > Metazoa > Arthropoda > Malacostraca > Decapoda > Lithodidae > Paralithodes > Paralithodes platypus. The sequence continues at coordinate 52,072,077 of CM064503.1, read as the reverse complement.
GGCGGTGGACGTCGGTGTTGGTGACAAGATGGAGCGCTGCGAGTATGTCAAGGTACCGGTCGCGAGACATATATTTCCAGAAGGCAGGGGTGGATATGAGATCATTGGTGATCCAATAGTCAGGCAACCTATGCTTCTTGACATGAGGCATTAGCATTGTGAGTGCCGGGAAGACCATGAACTCGTGATGAGTCACTGGGGTCCACTGCCTCATGTGGCCCTTGGTCACCTTGTCAAACATGTGGACCTGGAATTGGTGCTGCTTGTTGGTCTCCTTGATGACAAATCCGGTAACCTCCTCATCAAAATAGGCCTCAAAAAGCTCATGTGGTGGAGCATTGGGGCCTGTGGGAAAATTGGGGGTAATTCCTGAACCCTCCTGTACCTCATCAAAAGCTGGCACATCAGGGTTGTAATCTTCCCCGTCAGCCAGGTCTTTCTACTGGAAAACGTAGAATGGGTTTTGGCGACACACACGAAGAGCTCCAGGTGGTGGCCCAGCACGCCCACCTCGGGAGGCACGCACCCTAGGGCGGCGGCCAGGGCGGGCCACAGCATGACTCCCCCGGGCGGAGCGGATGGGTTGAGGGTCGTCCATGTCCATGTAGTCGTCGTCGTCAGAGTGGTCATCTTGCCCTGACTGTGGACCTATATAGTCATGGCCAGAGTCATCTGTGAGGTGCCCTTCATCGTCAGTGTCCCCCACATAATCTGGCGGGGAACGAGTGATGCGTGGGCGGCGTGCGTGGGGAAGGAGTGGCAGGTGAGGCTATGTCCCCCCGAGATTCTGGGCTCCTTTGCCTGCGACGGGTGGCAGGATGCAATGTTCCACTGTCACTAGACCCAGGTATTGGTGATGCGAGCTCAAAAACTTCGTCAGGAAGACATGTTGATGGCTGGAGAGGTGGGGAGGACTGTGGGGAAAGTTGCGGGGGCGTATGGCTGGGGCCGGCAGGGGTGGACGCCGCAGGAGCCTCGAACAAAGCCCACCTAGTTTGCTGTCCTTTTTTTACATATTTCCTGCCTTTCCCCTTTTCGGCAGCAGTATGTCTCCTGTCGGGGGACCTAGGAGGTAAATAGGCCGAAAGTGGGGGGTCCTCAACCCTTGGCAGTGGTGGGGGTGGTGGGGAAGAATGGGGGGCACCCGGGTCATCTTGGGTGGCTTGGGTAGATAAGGGAGACAATGGCGGGCGAGATGAGTTACCACGCTTACCCTCACTCACAGCCTCATCCTCACCAAGTCTTTTTGCTTCTTCCCTGGCTACCGCGGCCGCCTTCTCAAGTACCTGCTTCTTATAAAAGCGTAGCTTGAAAGGCGATTTAGCTGGCGAAGGGCTTGGAGTCGTGTCACTCAAGTGAAACTTGGAGATTGACCTTGAACACTCCCACTCACTCACTTTCCCCACTTCACTCTCTTCACCTTCAACAGCTTCCGCGAAAGCTGTTACATCATCTTCATGACTCTCATGTTCACTCGCAAATCCCCTAAATTGCGTACCATTGTCACTGTCATCGCCATAATCAATAGACTTATAATTTGATGATTTATCACTGTCTTCATCATCAACAATATGCTCTCCTTCAGCACGCTCATAAACTCTCAATGTCTCCTCAATACCTCCTGGAGATAACACATTTAGGCGGTGTCGTCTGCGTAAGACGCGACGAGCTTGGGCGTGCGTCGTAGGGAGCACTGTATCGGACACAGCGGAATCACTTATTGGCGTATTATCCATGATGGCGTCGGGGTAGAGACTGATGCCGTGACATAGTTCACGTCTGGTGGCGCTGTCTACCACCCCACAACAACAAAAATGTACGCGCGCCATTCAAAAGCATATACGCAAGCACCCGGAGCCTCAGAGCCTTACCGGGTTCCGCGGGGGGTGTTTGTTATGGGTGCCTCAGAGCCCAACCGGGTCTGAGGGGTTAAGGAAGCCATACTGGCGATCTGAGAGCAGATTATGAGAAGAGAAATGCTTAAGAAATTTGGAAGCAAGAATAGTTTCAAAAACTTTAGAAAGACATGAGATGAGAGCAATTGGACGATAGTTGGAGGGTTGAGAGCGGTCACCCTTCTTTGGGACAGGTTGAATGTGAGCAAACTTCCAGCATGAAGGGAAGACGTTAGAGGATAGACAGAGACGAAAGAGTATGCCTAGGCAGGGAGTCAGCACGGAAGCACAGTTTTTGAGAACATGCAACATTGCCTCTAACTCCAGCAAATTTCCTCTATCCGTTTGCCTGAAATCCTAGCCACTGATTGGTCCATAGGTTTGTCACCACAATTATAACAATAATAATTATTAAAGTAGAAAAGCCCTCCGCCAATCACCGCCCTCTCTTCTATTTGCTTGCACCGTCAGCTGATTTTGACAGTTCCAGGCCACAACACGCCCCAACTTCCCAGCCAACGAATCAGCGGCCTCCATTATCGGAGCACGGAGCTGAACTCTCTACCTCACCTCAAAAGTCGCTCTCTTTCTCTTCTCGAATAGTTTCCTCTGGTTATACTCGATCTAATACTTCGGTGCCAGCCCTGTACTCCCGTAAGCCATTGAAAAATGTTTATAACCAGCTTCCAGGAACTTATTTCGAGGAGAAGAGAGTGGAGATGGAGGAGGCAAGAATTCAAAGCGAGCGGGCTGCCGCGTGTGCCGCTCAGCCAATCACAGCGCGGGAGAGCGGGAGGCGAGTCTATAAAGTCTGGCGCGGAGGGGTCACTTACCCCTCGGAACTCACCGGGTTAGCTTCTTACAACCCGGTTGCTCTCTCTCACTCGGGCACAAAGGGAAACCAGGATCCAACCATTCCAGCTACCCTGCCCTTATCTACAGCAACAGCACAGACCACTCCTGATCTCTCTTCACTCTCGCCCACTCGGAGGTTACACCTTCAGTATTCTGCCGCCTGTCGTCACATTGCTAGTCTACACACACACAGTCAAGCAATTCAAGAGGGATGACAGAAAGTGGACGGGAGTGAGAATTTCCAGAGGAGCTATTGGCCAGCTCTGAGTTGGTAAACCACAGTTCCAGTATTCACACCTGATTCCAGCATCCACAAATATATTTGTTTAAGGACCCATATTGGGCCCGCATAAGATTCCTGAAGAAAGAGAGAAAATATTTGACTAACTTGGTGGTTCCATTAACAATTGATGTGTCCTTCTAGGACAAGACTAAAGGAAAAACAATTTAGACTAATCTGTATCCATATAATGATGATGTGTATTAATTAGTTATTTTTGTTAGCAAAGGTGTAATGCCGAAAGTGTTATTATTTAGGATCTGATAGGAAAGATTTAAGTATAAAAGTAAAGAGGGGAGGGAAGGATCAATTCTTCTAGACTAAGAGGCAACCAATAAGTTCAAGGGGAAACAGTTTTGTTTAGTTGCCCGATAGATCAGCTATAGCTAGGAAAGGACACTAGTCCCTTGAAATAGCGAACTAATTTGTTAATAAGGAAACTATATAGAAGGACACTAGTCCATATGAATTACGGGATTCTTATGTTTTAGAAAGGAAGTTATATCCATATAAATCAAAAGGGTCATGGAGGCGGTTTGGGAAAAGTGTTAAGGATATCACGTATAACAAAGAATTCCTCAGAAGTTATGTAAAGGAATATAATTGTGAATCTGTTCCATGTAGGCGTTTTGAGGCACGGTTTATCTTTTGTTGGAACGGTTATTGATTAAGGTTTAATGTAAACATAGCGTGTTTGTAATAGGGTTACATGAGAGTATAATCGGAAGGTGTTATTGAGGTAAATATTGTACACCAATGTCATTGGAGTAACTGGGTGACGGAACCCAATGTTATCTATGAGAGGGAACCTGTAATCCCGGTCGGTAAATTTGTGAGACTTTATATTATTGTTGAGGTACTTGTGTAGTAACGACGGTTGTGTCAGATGAGTTAATAGAGTATATGTATTGAAGCTTTGGTCTCGAGAGAAGGCACCGAAGGCCCAAGGGACGTGGTTAATTCTTGAGAATAGAATAAGAATATAATTTTTGTGTAAATTAGGTAAAGAACGATTGTGTCATTAGGCTCTGGTCTCAACAGAAGACACAGCAGGGCTCAGATTAAACTATTTAGGATTAGTAACTAATAACGTGTTTGTTGGATCGAAGTCGACTTGAGTCAATACCTGAATAGCGGGAATTCAGCTAGGGAGTAACGGGAACTCTAGGGGCCCAAAGTACAACCTATCTTGAATTGACGTAATATTCAATCCGTGTCTTGAACTCATCTCGGCCCGAACAAAGTACTCGTTATTAGAGTAGTTAGGAAGTTTGTTAAATAAAGTATACGAACTTCTAAATGACTGTCGATTTATCCCCCATAATAGTAGTATCGTAGCAGAAATTAAAATAAATACTACAATTATAATAAATAAATAGATTAATAAACTAAAAACAAAAGTCTGCAAGGCTGAGTTTGTGAAATGGGTTATATTTATGGTACACCAGTACCGGTTCGATAGTGGTGCAGGGGAGGCCGTCTCTGTCTTCCATCTGGGTCACCCGAGTTCAATACCACGCTCAGGCATGAAGGCTTATACTGGTAGCTGGTACCATTTCCCTTGAGCAAGGAAATGGGTCTTTCAGTAGTCTTTCAGTACTGTAACATAGTCTTACTATAGGTTATATCAGTATGTCGAGTGCTATTCAATCTCGGAGCGAGGGCTAGAGAGAAATGGCACTAATTAAAAGATTTATAAATATTATTATTATTACTATTATTATTATTATAGTCGCGAGCCGTGGCATAGTCAATAGAGCATCGGCTGCTGATCAAACGGTCGGTGGATCGAGCCCTCACTGTCAATATGTTATTGGTAGATGTCAAGCCCGGGCAACTTGACCTAGCAATTCCTGACAACGCCTAGGCCTATTGCTCATGGCCACCCCTTCTCGGGAATTACGGCGTCTGGGGGAGAAAAAAAAAACATGTAAAATAGTGATGATAATAATAATTTTATTATTAAATTATTATTGTTATTATTAAATTATTAAAATTATTATTATTATTATTATTATTATTATTATTATTATTATTATTATCTCTCTCTCTCTCTCCGCAGAGCTTCATGTTTTATGGTGATGTTTATCTGGTTCTCTGTATATGAGTTCATGTGTTTGTTTATGCTTCCCCAGCTTATCAGGCTTATGTGTACTTGATTAATGCATAGCCTACATTGGGTCTTCATACACTTCATACACTTGTTGTGACACATGTCCTTTCTTCATTCATTAGTCAATCATTAGCCGGTTTGATGTAGATGAAAAGGTACCTGTGGCAATTATGATAACATTTTACCTCTTATAGTCTTATGCTCTAATACCAGGCCAGCAGTCGATTAGGATGATGACTACAAAGTTCCGTTGAGTTGTTGTTGTTGTTCCCCAGGCTGTCTGACCGAATAGCCCCAAGGACCCGAGCAAGGCCAAGGCCATAACTGAGCGCTCCCACAGAACCCGCCCTGTTTTACCACTAACAATGCCCAGGTGGCCGAAGCCGCTCCCAGGCGAGAAGCTAAGGAGGGGGCAGAAATGCCCGGGACACTGAAGCCCCACCCAAGGCCCTGTGCCCCTCGACAATTATGAAGGGAAAGTTGAGGGGCAAAGTTCTGTTGAGTTACTTCTTGTAACTCGAAAAGAGGTAGAGCTTATGGCCTGTGAATTTCTCTGCATATTTCCCGGTTGACTCTTCCAAAATGGTATGAAAGTAACCTCGATTGTTCTCATCCTCTTTGAGTTATACGAAATTCAAGGGTCAGAATTTCTGGTCTGGTTGCATTATTGAATAGACTATAGGCCTAGTCGATTTATGTGTTATTGTGTTTATAACTTGGCGGAAAATTCAATCCCTTATCAGCTGATTTATCGATATTTAATGGAAAAATAAGAGTTTGCTGTCTCTGCATCTAATTTACACCAAGTTTTTTATAATTAACACCATATTTTGTTGTAAAATTCTAATAATAGCGGAATAATCAAGATGAGGGCAACTATACAGTAGGTTTGAGTCCCGGAGGAAGAATGAAAACCTTATATTTAGTAGTGGCCCCGAAATCATTGACGATATGCCTATTGAATAATAGCTCTCTTTCAAACACCCGCGGTCAGCCTGCTTGAAACACCCGCCGCAGGGAAAAGAGTACTAACATCATAAGTACAACGCTAATTCGCTTATGGTATCGTCTTTATGATTGGGTACTCACTACGAAAAAACTTTGTAAAAAAGAAAAAAGAAAAATAGCTTAAGAATTGTTATAATAAGGCTTCCCAACTTAGTGGATGTCTTTTTGTGGATTCTATCCTAGACGCTGAAGCTAGTGGCATCATTCCGCCTTCAATGATATATCAAGATTAAACTTTAGACATCAAACAAATGGGAAGGGGATGGAAGGGAGGGCCCTACATCGTCAATGATTTCGGGGCCACTACTAAATATTTGGTTTTCATTCTTCCCTCCGGGACTCAAACCTATAATTTATTAGTGGCCCCTCCATCATTGACGATATGCCTGATATCTCAAGACTGGAGGGGGACATTCGTGACAATATCTGAGCCATTAATAAACCAATAAAGATAGAGGAAAAACACCATATAACAATCTTAAATTTATTGTGTACATACAATAATAGAAAATATGGAAAGAAAAGCAGTGCGTTGCTTCGAAGAAGTTCTGCTTATAAGTAACCATACAGGTAGCCTACATATGTAAAAGAATATCACATTAAGATTCAATAACAAATTATTTTCCAAGAATGTATTTATTCTTGTCCAAACATTTAAAGGAACAAATAAATAATTTGATCACATATTTTGTCCTTAAAATTCATTTGTACATATTTCATATTTTGTACAACTTCTATTTAATATCCTATAGTGCAACTATTACAGATATCTTACAATTTTTTTTTTTTTTTGAACTGTATAACCAGTTCGACTTATCAAGTATCACAGCTGGTGAACTTATCACATAATTTATGTAGTCCGGCGGAGGGTGTAGTGGTCTTTGGCTCCCCCCCCCCCCCCCCCCCTCCCCCCTCCCTCCTTTTCTCCATTAAGATTACTCTTAAACTTAGTAGCACACAGACCAACTAGACTTGCTGGCGCAAGGCCACACAGGTGAATTTTGGTTTATCCAAAGCCACAGATAGGTAGTGCATCAGGAAAGTATGATTCGAAGCCCACAACTTAGTGTTGGCTATGTCATCAACGGAACAATTATGCAAGAAACGTAACGAAACTGCCCACTTCCTGATGTCGTGGGCCCTTCCCACTACACCGGGATTACTTTCACAAATTACATCTACGAGTAAAGAAGCCAATTGTCTTCTCGTGATGCGCTTACTCGCACCATTGACCCATAAGGCTCCCTGCTGTTGGGGCCGTGACACCCTCAGAAACTTTATTAAAGCCTGAACCGGGCATAATACATGGTGTGTGTCCCTGCGCTTGAGCGCCGGGACTGTAAATTCAGAAAAAACATGCTCGCTATGTTCGTTCTTAGCAATAAAAGTGGGAGATGGAGCAATTTGTACACTCACATTGAGCCTCCCAAACCTGAGACAATTAGGTTCATTGTTCATCGCCGCTAGCTCAGACATCCTGTTACCTGTGGCCAAAGCCATAAGGAACACAGCCTTCTTTAACAGTGAGTCAAAATCCGGCGCATGATTATACTTGCGCGAATGAAGCAAAGACAATGCCTTGTCAAGTGACCATGTAGGCATGAGCTGACGGGGTGGAAGCTTGAAACATGCCCTCATTAACCCTTTCTCCTCCGCCTGCGGTATAGATAGCCCTGTTAAGTCATGGAAGGGAATTCTGATAGCAGACAAATGATTCTTCAGTGTAACTACAGAAAGGCGTTTTTGTTCAAATAAATAGTCCAAATACTTGAATACCAAAGCTACTGATGCGTCAGTTTGCGCCGTTTCTACTATCTAGGTTGTGAAAGGCTTCCAATACAATTGATATTGTCGCCTGGTAGAAAGAGTATACTGATTTAGAAATTTATTAGTGACGCTCTCTCCATACGGAGTTAACCATTTGGCATTTTGAATGTCCAAAAGGCAAAATTCAGCGAGGTTTTTAGGTTGCCAATTGTCTCCAAGTGGAAATACGAGAGCGGGAGTGACACCGGGTTCTCGCACCACATTTTCAATTGGTGATACCACACCTGAGCCGGCCATAGAGGCGCGATCATCGAGACTAAGCCCCGGTAACCCCGTAGTTTGTGAACTACTTGACACATGAGTGAAGCGTCTGGAGGCGGAAATAGATAGATGGAATTCCATCTGTTCCAGTCCTCCAACAATGCGTCTGGACCCCCCGCCGAAGTCATGTCCCGGTGGGTTAGGTAGAAAGGAAGCCTGTGGTTTTCCTTGGACGCGAAAAGATCCATTCGTGAACGGTATGGCTCTGCAATCATCTGGTTGAAGATGTTTTGCTTGATAGCCCATTCTACTTTGGTGCTCTGTCGCCGGGACAGAGCCCAGAAGTTCGCTATGCCTGGAAGGTATGATGCATGAAGATGAATGTTCAGCTCTTCGGCCAGAACAAAGATCTCTTCTGACAACTCTAGCAACTTCCGAGACCTCGTTGATCCTTGCTTTTGAATGCAGGATACCGCATTCAAATTGTCCATTCGAAACGCTATTGATTTTTCCCGCAAGGAGGAGCCATGGTTTTGAAGGAAAAATAAAGGGACTAAGAGCTCTTGCTCGTTGATATGAAAATTCTCGGTTTTGGACCAAAGACCTTGACCCTGATGGCCTAGGCTCGACTGATAACCCCAGCCTATTGTCCCTGAAGCATCTGTGTCTACCCATACCGTAGGTGAGGGAGACGCCCACGTCATTATTGAGTGCAACGTTTCTCTCCTCGCCCAGACCGACAGCAAGTCGTGAATTAATGGAGGAATTTTCCACAACTTTCCCGCCAGCAACAGCGGGAAATGTTTGTTTCCTTCCAAGATTAATCTCTTTACTTTCAATCGGCCCAACTTTACAGTTAGTTGAATCCAATTGAGAGAGCCGACCAGGGATTCCTATGTCCTTCTCGTGGTAGTCAGACTGTGGAGAAACAAAAACAATTTCTTTCGAAATCTGTTGTGGTTGTCCACACTCTGACTGAGAGTAAGATGTGCTGTGTCCCAGACAAGCCCTCTCCACTGAATTACCCGTGTGGGAACAAGATGCGACTTTGCCAAGTTGACCTTGAACCCTAGGGATTGTACATGGTTTATAATTTGATTGACATGGATGTTGCATAGACTCTCTGACTCCACCACCACCAGCCAGCCGTCTAGGTACCACAACACCTTGATTCCCCGATTCAACATCGGCATGAGGGCCTGCCGGACTAATTTTGGAATATTCTCGGTGCAAGGTTCAACCCGAATGGCATTCTCTGAAAGACATAAGTCTCTTGCCTGATCCTGAAGGCGAGGAATTTTTGGAACCTTTTGTTTACCGGGACGTGCCAATAGGCTTCTGTCAGGTCTAACGAGCACATCCAACCTTACGGCGGAAGTGTTAGCCTGATGTGATTCACAGTGAGCATCCTGAACGATATGTTGTGAATGTGTCGATTCAAACAAGACAGGTCTACGACTGGTCTCACCTGAATACTGTCCCTCTTCGGTACGAAAAAAATTCTGGACATGAAAACAGGGCAAGTTGGATTGACCGGAACAATGATACGCTTGGTGATCATTTCCTGGACTAGTGACTCCACCTCTAAAGAAACATGATTGACTTCTAGAGTTTGACATAAACGAGGTCGCCGGAGCCACCACCAGGTGATGCCCTTGTGTACCACTGTCTTTGCCCAAATTCGCCGGGGCCAAGCCCGGTGACACGCCCGAAATGACCCAGTTACTTGACTGTCCGGTGGAACTACCTTCGGATCCAACCTGCCCTCGATAGGCCCCGGGAGTGAGAGAGTTTGTACTGTGACTAGTTTTTTTATGGTGGTGGGGTAGGATTAGAAGGCTGACTGGTTTTGGCAGACGTCGATCCCTGACCTGATCTGTGTTGTGATTTATTCTTATACCACTTCCCTGACTGTTTTCCCTGTTTAGGCTTGAGCTGAGTACTTCCCTGTGCCTGGACTTTGGGCCCTGAAAGGGCTTGGACCCACTAGGCTGGGATTTCAAACTGCTCTTAGGCTTGGAGTACGGTTTTGGAAACTTGAAGTGCTCTTTCCTAGCCTGGGAAGTACTCGGCTGCATGCTGTCTACCATATTGTATACAGCCTTCCAAGTCTCAGGGCAAAGTAAAGAAAATGTTAACACAGGTGAAAGAGTTACCCGGCGGCCAATGTTGTCCGGTAACTTTTTCACCATATAGACTCTCAGGTCCTGACGTGCGCGGACAGCCTCCAACAAGGCTATGCTTACTTCCCCCAAAGATTGGATAGAGTTCTGTAGAAGAAGCCTCCGGGATAACTCCATGGCCTTCCTAACATCATGGTCATTAATATCAGCAATAGTTCTTGTGAGGGACTGGGCTGTTTGGCAACTTAGTATAAATTGGGAAAAGAGTCTGAATGCTCTGTTTCTCAACTTAAAATCTCTGTCCAGATGTGCCGGAGGAGGAGTTGAAAAGGGCTCCTGCAGGTCCCATAGAGCCAACTTAGGGGCGGAAAGGAACTCAAGTATAGCAGGTGGCACCCCTCCGGCTTGATTGATCTGTAATAAAAACCAAATGTGATTTTCTTGAGGAATTTGGTGGGAAGATTTAGACGTTATTTTTTCCGCAAACTGTTGTGCCTCAATCTCCCAGTCCACCCACGGATCCGGACTTACCTGCCCACCCTGCAGGACTGCATTACCGGACTGATCAAGCACTGGGGTTGTATCCAACTCCGGCGTTAGCGTTTTAAGGATTTTGATGTCATTCACGCCGTAAGTCTTAGTCCAGTCAGTAAAAAGTCGTGCAGATGAGGCCGGAGGTAATGCTGGAGTGGGGGAATACACGAAAAACTCATGGTAATAAACATTGGGAATGACCTTGACCGTTACGGCTAAAATCTGACCTTGTTTATCTGTTGCCCGTAACTTTTTACCCTTATTTATCTGTATGACCCACTCACTAGGGACTGGGATCTCCCCCGATATGGTTGTTTGTGCCACGGCTGTATTTTGTGCCGTTACATTTATCCATGAACAATCAGGCCTATACAAGAGAGGCATAGGGCCTCTCTTGTGGGAAACTTTATCTAAAGAAGGGGAGTAATATCCGTGATGACACGCACATTGGTGGTAGTTAAAGCGGCGGGCACTGTAGTGCCACTCGCCGAGGCAGTTACAGGAGTTACGTTAGTGGGGCGAAGTGACACATTGGATGGAACAACAACTCTGGCTGGCTCTAACGGCTGCACAACTAAACCAATCGGAGGAGCTCCCGGCGTAGCTGTGGGAGTTTCCTGTGATTTCTTTGGTACATTATATTGTCTCATTACCCTGTGTAAAATGTAATCTAAATCATCTGTAGTGATACATTTGCTATGTGAACCTTTTGATGACTCAGAACCTACTTCCGACCCTTCCTCAACGGGGTCCGGCTGAGCTGAAGACATTTCCAAGTCTTCCGGCTCTTCCGTAACCTCCATCACTTCCGGTTGTTGCCGGTGCTCAGAAATATACTGTTCATTTTCTGGCCACACTAAATCAGGGACAGATAAGGGAGATTATCAACATTATCACTTTGGACACTTGATCCTCAGTGTTTTGGAGGACAAGCAACCTAGAAGGGTCACTAGACCTGTTGTTGCTTGATTTCCTTTGTACTCCTTTGTACTTTGTACTTTCTCTGTTACCCTCCTGATATTGATTATTGGGTTCTACAATCACAGGTTCAGGGTGCCTCCACACACTACGCCCTTGTTCAACATTAATTTTGGAATCTGAGAAAACCTGACTCAACTGGAAACCTTCATAGTCCTGTGGCTCACTCGCCGTGTACCGACGGTATTGTTCAGCCAACACTCTCTGAGATACTATAGGAGCCCGGCTGAGTGGTAAGTTTAATTTTGGGATTGCGAAATTTACGTCCTTTGGTTCAAAGTATCCCTCACCAGACTCATCCCTGGGAGTTGACTCAGCTCCCTCTGCCCCTACCTCGGAACTGCCAGATTGGACGTTAGGCCTTGTAGAGGAGGAGGGCGGTGGCCGCGACTCCGGCGATTGCGACTGTGTCTCCTCCTTACGGGAGCTTTTATGACCCTTTTCATTAGATTTACTACGACTTGACGTCGCCGCGTCATTCTTACGTCTCTTGCTAGACCTTGAAGTCTCTGCTGAAGACTGAGAAGACCGCTTGAGGGGCGACCTCGACCGGGACCTGGACTGGTCCTGTGGTGAAGTCGACCGCGCATTCATATGGCGGCCGGGAGGAGGGGGGGGTTTGCCTTACTAGAGTCACTGTCACTACTACTTACCAACTCTTTCGAAAAAAAATTGGGTTTAGATTTAGCTATGCAACTTGACTTAGAAAGGAGAGATTTAAGCACTGGTGACTTTAGAACAAGATAGTCTCACAGAGACTCATCATCACAGTGCAATGCCTTATGGGCAATGTCTTTAGAATAGGCATTAAAAATAGTTTTAATCTCTTTTAATGCCACTAGGCATGATTGGTCTTTTTTGTTAAACAATTCATTCCTGAGGTCCATGCAAATTGGACATCTTTAAGACACCCAAAGCCCCTGTGTCCTATCTAGACATTTAGCACACTTGACGCACAACTTATGTGCAAAGACCGGAACAAGAGAGCAAGTGGGTGTAGCATAAAGAGTGACTAGAGGCATAATGGATCTAACAAACACCCCCCCCCCCCCCCACCGGGATCGGCCCCCTACCCTGCAGTCCTGTGCCGCTTACAGATGTGTTGTGATCTGGAAATAAACATTTCCAAGAATCAATGCTCATAAGGATAAACCGAGAGGTTCACACATCATAACACCCTCAAATACGCCGGAAAACTAGATGTAGGCCAACCGCTACTCTAATCTTCCGTTGTACTCGTTTGTGAAAAGATCTCGAAGACTCTTTCGCATTGTGAACTGCTTACCTGTGAATAAGTGTCACTGGCCCATATTTAACATTTAATTAACTAACTAATCGTCTACAAGGACCTGAGTGATAGTTAATTACCTCACTGAACCTTTCCGCCGGGCGTTATCAGTCAATTCATGCCGCATGAGGCTATCGGTTTGGGCGAGTTTGCTCGGCCGGGCCGAAATCACTCCCTTAGCAATCTGCACTTCCTCCGGGAGTCTAGTGGTACACCTCACCACGCCGGGTTTATTGGAATAATCCCTGCTCGCCTGCAAGGCGAGCTTCACAACAGCTGCATTCCTCATACCGTTGATCATTGCATTTTGTTGGACAAATTAGAACACTATGGCATCCGAGACACAGCAAACGCCTGGATTAAATCATATCTTACTAACCGGAAACAGTTTGTTCAATATAATGACCGCTCATCAGAGACTCAAACTATTTTGTATGGAGTACCCCAGGGATCCATACTGGGACCATTGCTCTTTCTCATATACATTAATGACCTTGTAAATTATAGTAAGAAATTGAAATTTGTCCTGTTTGCGGATGACAGTACTGTCTATGTAAATCACCATGACCTTCGCTTCCTGATCCATACTATGAATAATGAACTAATTAACGTATACAATTGGATATCTAGCAACAAATTAACTCTAAATATTGATAAAAGCAACTGCATAATTTTTCACAGAAACAAAAGTATTCCAGTAAACCTAGAACCATTAAAAATTAAAGATTCTGTTTGAAAACTAGTCGAAACAACAAAATTTCTTGGGACAACGGTTGATAAACGATTGGCTTGGAATCAACATATTCACAATGTAAAACAAAAAATGAATAAACAATGCGGTATACTTTACCTGACTCGAAATGTATTTAATACTAACGCTTTATTGAAAATTTATTACTCCCTGATATATCCGCATATATTTTACTGCCATACGGTATGGGGAAACGCAAAAAAAAAAAAAATTAAACCATTAGTAATTGTTCAAAAACGGGTAATTAGAACAATGACATATAAATCAAAATATGCTCACACAAATTATTTATTTCATGATCTAAGACTTTTAAAATTAAGTGACATAAACATTTATTGCAATTCTCTGTTTGTTTTTAAATCGGTAAATAATAATACGGACAACAGCATGTTTCAATATCACGTGAATAATAGATACAACTTTAGAAACAAGGGTCTTCTAAAAATCCCTCTCATGACTTCAAGCCAATCACAGTCATCAGTTGTTTATCGTGGAGTGAAGGTATGGAATGGTCTCCCGCAATACATCAGAGAGAAATTAACAGTTTTGAGTTTCAAGAAAGCTCTGAAAAATTACTTACTCTGTAAATACAATCCCAATGGTAATAACGAATAGACGATTTTTTCTGTATTTTTTCTGTATTTGAGTGTTCATTCTGTATGAATGAATTGTCTTTGAAAGGAAAACTAAATATAATATTATTATGTATATACTATAAGTATTGTTTGTTAGGAGTGCGTAAATCATAATTATGTGGATGCAAGAGATCACTGTCAATATGGTATATAAGATGTAAATGTATGAATGAATGAAGAAGTATAAATGAGTAAAAAAAATGGGTGTATGATTAAATAAAATAATTGCCATTTGTATATGCGGTCGGCGCGTGTAGTCAGCGGAGTCTCGGAAATTGTATTTATGAAATTATATTTTATCAGATTGCTGTAGGAAACCGTATCATTGATATGTTTCTTGATTTATCCCTTTTCCATTTTACCCATTGCAAATTTACTTATACAGTTAACTTTTAAGCCTCTAATAAACCTAAGCAATATACCGAGACTCTGCGGATTGAGCGAATTGACTGCTTGATAGTAAATTGTGTATGATTATATTTGGTATAATTATGTTTGTATGTATGTGAGTATGTATATGTATCTGTATGATACATAGTATGAGTATGTATATGAATGTAAAGGTTGAAACAAAGAATATAAATGTGTATATAATATATCACTATTATGTAATTGCCAGGAATACTGTTTAAATTTTCTAATGTCAAATAATGGGACTATCCTATTATTCGAGTTTAACTAATTCAGGTGTCTTTATAAGAGAGGCAACTCTCAATAAGGCACAGCCAATTATGTACTGTACTAACATAATATTACTTAGTATTATAATGTTTTCGGGCTGAATAAACTATTTCAATTTCAATTTCAATTTCTGGCATCAATACCCGGTAAAGATCGCCGGAAGGGAAAACCAAATTTTGAAGGTACCGACTTGTCTGAGCAGGTCAGCCGCCCACAAAAAAATAAATAAAAATAAGTCGGAACATCTCCTGACACCTTGCCAACATGTATAATATCACCACATGAAAGCTAAGGTCACATCTTAGGGCTAACACACAGTATTTATTAAGCAATAAAAAATACCCCTAGCCAACTAAGAATACCCCTAATGAGGCTGGCCACAAGGCTCAAGGTCATTATTACAATGAATACCATACCCTTACCTCCGATGATGACACAGCAGCAGCGAATGCATAACGTCCCACGCCAGAGGGGAAAAAGAGCAAACTAGGATTCTGGAAAGTTCCACACCACGTGGGGCAACTCTTAGACCAGAACGTTTGCTATAAAACACAAAAAATGCTACTATCTCATAGAGATGGCTAGTAGCATAGCTCCGCGGATATATATATAGCCTCCTAAATAACTAGGATATAGCAAAGCTAAAGCGCAGCACAAAAACAAAAACACATGGCGCACGTGTCCAATGCGGACCGACTTGACGCCTACACACAAGTACCCTATTTTAGCACTTCCCTGAGGACAAACTGGCCCCCGCCAGTTCTAGCTAGTCTATTCTAGAACCTATTCTAGAACATCTCGGTTAGATACAAATGAGCAAAAGACTAGAGTTGAACGAATGTTGAATGAAGCAGAGGACAGGCTAGGCACCTCTATTCGGGACGGACGCAGGGGAAAGAAGGCCGGATGACGCCACTAGCTTCAGCGTCTAGGATAGAATCCACAGAAATACATCCACTAAGTTGGGAAGCCTTATTATAACAATTCTTAAGTTATGTTTTCTTTTGTCTTTTTTACAAAGTTTTTTCGTAGTGAGTACCCAATCATAAAGATGATTCCATAAGATATATAAGAATTCGACAGTAACCAAAGTGCAAATTACCTATAAACTTATAAGAGTTAACATACTTTACTTGTTGATAGTGATGGATAGCTCAAGGATAGCATTAGGAATAGATAGAAGGTATAGTGGCCACTAGGAGTTAAGAATTAGAGTGACTTAGCATGAAACAGGTGGTTGTATTGGAGCGGCTGGAAGGAGGTGTTCACGAGGTCGTAGCTAAAGCGAGTCTGGGGTTTATTGCGATGAACCCGCCAGTCCCAAAAATGACGCATGCGCAGTTATAATATCCACCAATGCGTTATTTAACTATCTACAAGATATACCGGATTAATTATAATGATAACCCGATATAATTATGGATAATAAACCCATAGATACTTAATACGAAAAAGTACATATCTTTTATAAAGATATATAACTTAGCCTAATACTGGCGTCTAATTTGAACTTCCAGTATGTTTACTTAACCTAAACTGTCGAGTTACTTACGAGTCTCGACTAGAGAATTAGCGTTGCACTTACGATGTTAGTACTCTTTCCCCTGCGGCGGGTGTTTCAAACAGGCTGACCACGGGTGTTTGAAAGAGCTATTATTTAATAGGCATATCGTCATTGATGGAGGGGCCACTAATAGATAATTTATTTTGCAAACTTAACACAATTTGGCTACTGTGGTTATCTTATAGATGGCTTTACCACTCAGTCGTGGACTTTTCCGTTATTTTCGCTCAATATATGTCGCCCTACCGCCGTATACATAGCCCTCACCGAATTCAAACAAGTCCCAAATGGAAAAGTCAGTTCGAATTCTCTCTACAAAAGTCTACTTCATTCATTGTCCCCCTACTCTGGCCTTGAAACTTTCCACCAATATTTCCTGTTTACTGTGACCGGTGGGACTTCATAGCAAGCATAATGTCACTGCCTCTCTCTCCCTCTTCTGTAATTTTACACTCATAATAACTTTTTACCATTATATTATCAAGGTTTGTGTTTAAGTCAGTACGAGTTATATCCTGTAACATAAAATTAAGCTCACACTCGTACCTGTTATATAGCCGTCATATATACAGTACATGTAGAATTGAACCCGTTTTCCTTTAATATCAGCTTCTACAGCACCTCTTGCTTGGACACAGACCCTCTCACAACTGATGCCTGTAGCATGCTCATATTTGTATGGAAGGGAAGGTTAGAAGCTATTATGAAGTATCTGGCAACAAGTGGAGTGTCCGAGTGGCTTGGTTATATCAAGTCAGCCGGTAATACTAAACATATGGGTAAGTCGCCTAAGGGTAAATGTACTTTTTACATAGGACTTATCATTATGTCGCCTTCAGTGAAATAGGACTTATCATTATGTCGCCTTCAGTGAAAGGGTAAAACAAACAATAGTGATTCCTAGAGGTTCATCGTAAACATAAAATTGTCATATGCTACCAGTATTAAGAGTTACATTATTATTAAGCCATGATACTGAAGGAAACAACCAGCATTTTGCCATACAATATGAGTACCGGTACCGGTAATTCTCCCTACCAGTAAATGCCTACAGTGGCCGATAGAGGCGCTGAACGCAAGGTTTACCGCGGTGCATTGTGGGAAATGGGCGACATCGCGGAGCTATCCACCCTCCCTCTCCTTCAACAATTCTATAATATATGCAGTTAGTCGAATTTCTGTAGCTGACACATACTTTGGTCTATGCATACTTTTGATTTATATATTTTAAAATAACCCATATTCATAAATAACGTATATTTACAATACAAAGTCAGCAGGTATTTTCCCGCCAATTTTGTTCTGATAATTAATCAGCTTATAATTATGTTTGTAGACATTATCAGCTGCATATGGACTTTCCCTTTATTACGATACTATATAAGCACTTAGTGTAATCGTATACTGTATAATAAAAACGTGTAGAATCACACAGAAATTGAGATAAACTGTGCATATCCTAGGCGTTGGGTATAGTGATGTCTACAGTCGTAGCTCTGGCGCTAGTTCAGAAGCGTTCACCAGTGGTCTCAAAGGAATTGTTGGTAGGGAGAATTGTTTGACACTTTCTGTTTATGCCTTAAGAGCTTTATGTCTTCAACTTATCATGATCTACATTTTTCTGTCAACATTTCTGGGATCTTTTTCATTAGTAATGGAAACTAGACTGAAGAGTGATTAATTTAGGTGACAGAATCATTGACACAGTTTTCCTCATAAGCTGCCAGACCAATGTTGAGGGAAAAGTCGCTTTATGATTCTCCTCTGTTTTTCAATCGATATTCTTATAATTGTTAATACCGCTATGTCATGCAGGTATCGTGTTAGCATTATGTATTTTGGTATTGATATTATAAACTCCTTCAGCTCAGCACAATGCTGTACGGTAATTTTCGTCATTCTGGTTACCATTAGAGGATTTTCATTATAATATAATCTACCTTCAATACTCAAAGGGATAAATGGGATATCAATAAACCCTCTAAATAGGTCCTATTTAAGCACCATAATATCGTCTACTCTTAGCCAGAATCAAAGGTAAAAATGCCCATCGTGCTGATGAGGTCAATAGCTGAATTTTATTCAAAGCAGTTTATTAAAACCTTTTTTATTTTCTTAATCCAGGGTTGGTATTGATTGAATCACTTATATGCAATATTTACTAAATAATATTTTTTCGTCAATAAAAGTGTCAAATATATATATATATATATATTTTTTTTGTCTATGTGAGTGAGGGAGACAGGAGGCAGAACCGCCCGTAGTGAGCGCGCGTGCCCCCCCCCCCCCCATAGTTGAAAGAGTGACAGGGCCAAAACCAAGGGACGTTCGAGCCAAAATACCTGGACACACGGAGTTTAAAGCAGTATAAGTCATAGGAGGAGGGAAAGACAGATTCTGGGAGAGAGTTCCAGAGCTCTTCTATTGAATAGAAGAAAGTCTGAGAGTAACGTTTCAGTCTTGGGTTGGAGAGTTGCACAGATTAGGGGTGGGATTGTGTTGCAAGACGGGTACCACGTACCCTACGTAGAGGAGGTGGTATACACTGGGAGAGCTCTGAGGAGCACTGGTTATTGTAGTAGCGATAGAATAGCGAGAGAGATGCAACATTGCGGCGAAGAAAGAGAGTTTGCAGACTGCAGAGAGTTGGTGAGTGGACGGGAGTTAATGATACGACAGGCCTTCCTTTCTACTTTGTCTAGAAGTGCGGTGTGAGAAGATCTTCCCCACACATGTGAGCAATACTCAATACAAGGACACACTGTGCCCCTGTACAGAGCGAGAAGTTGTGCAGGGGTAAAGAACCCCCTGAGGCAGTTGAGCAAAGCCAGCTTTTGGGAGGCTGCCTTAGCAAGATTGGTAATATGGTCCTTCCAAGTGAGAGCTGAAGAAAAAGAGACACCAAGAAGAGAAGATGAAGAATTGATTTTTGTACTGTTGAAGAATAAGGGATAGTGCACTGGGAGTTCCGGACGGGTAGATAGATGGAGAAATTGGGTTTTGGAAGCATTAAAGGTAACAAGGTTTTCTCTGCCCCAATTGGAAATAGTAGTTAGATCAGAAGATAAGTGTTCTATGGCTTCATAACGTTTGTCTTTGAGGGATTGCTGGCTGGGGCGTTCTGGAAAACTAATTGAGTAGTGCAAGGTAGAGTCATCTGCGTATGAATGAATGGGACTGGAGGTACAGTTGGGAAGATCATTTATGAAAATTAGAAAGAGAATAGGAGATAGGACAGAGCCCTGAGGAACACAGGAGTTGATAGGATGAGGAAGTGAGCGATGGCCGTCCACAACCTTATCTATGGAACGGCTGGAAAGGAAATTAGAGACAAAGGCACAGATGGAGGGATAGAAACCAAAGGAGGGTAGTTTAGAAATTAAAGATTTGTGCCAGGCTCTATCGAAGGCCTTTGATATGTCTAGTGCAGTAGAAAAGGTTTCACCGAAGTCCCGAAAGGAGGATGACCAAGAGTTAGTAAGATATGAAAGAAGATCACCAGTAGAGCGACCCTTAAGGAAGCCATATTGGCGATCTGAGAGGAAATTATGAGAAGAGAAATGCTTAAGACATTTGGAAGCAAGAATAGTTTCAAAAACTTTAGAGATGCAAGAGATGAGAGCAATTGGATGATAGTTGAAGAGTTGTGAGCGGTCACCCTTCTTTGGGACAGGTTAACCCTTTCACGCACATATGACGCAGAGGTTGCCAGATTAGCAATAAGAAATAGAGTTCTATCACTCTCCAAAATTAGTTGTCTGCCCACAGCTAACTTAAAGACAACTGCAGAGGTTGAAGTAACTAAACTAAAGGTTTCTAAATACCCCTGATGGTAACAAAGGCTTTAAAGTATCCCTAATAGGCTCAAAATTGCGTCATATGTCGGAGAGGGTTAAATGAGAGCAAACTTCCAGCATAAAGGGAAGACGGTAGAGGAGAGACAGAGACGAAAGAATTTGCCTAGGCAGGGAGTCAGCACAGAAGCACATTTTTTTACAACAAGAGGAACACCGTCCGGGCCGTACGCCTTCTTAGTATTAATCCTCTCACGTTCTTGACGCAATTTTGAGCCTACTAGGGATTCTTTAAAGCCTTTGTTACCATCAGGGGTATTTAGAAACCTTTAGTTTAGTTACTTCAACCTCTGCAGTTGTCTTTGAGTTAGCTGTGAGCAGAAAACTAATTTTGGAGAGGTAATTATAAGAGTGAGAGAACTCTATTTATTATTGCTAATCTAGCAACCTCTGCATCATCAAAACGTGAAAGGGTTAAGCCCAGAGAGGGTAGAAAGTACATCTTTAGAAGATATTAGGATATTAGGCATAATTAGGAGAGAGGGGAGTGGAGAGGGAGGAATAGCACCAGAATCATCCAAGGTGGAGTTTCTAGCAAAAGTTTGAGCGAAGAGTTCAGCTGTGTCGGAGGAAGAAGTGATAGTTGTGCCATCAGAGTGGAAAAGAGGAGGGAAAGATGAGGAAGACAAATTGTTGGAGAGGTTTTGGGCTAGATGCCAGAAAGCTTGGGAAGAGCTAGAGTTGGATAGTTCAGTGCGTATATTATTGATGAAAGAGTGCTTGGTAAGTCGAAGAACAGATTTGGCTTGATTCGGGGCAGAAACATAGGAAGAATGAGATTCTTGAGTTTTAAGGCGTCAGTACAGTTTGAATGCTTCCTCCTGGTTGCGGACAGCAGTAGAACAAGCGTGAGTAAACCAAGATTTTTTGGCATTAGACTGAGAGAAAGAAAATGGAATGTATGCTTCCATGCCCTAGAGGATTACCTCGGTAATACATTCAGCACTCTCCGAGGGTCCTCGACCACGGAAGCAGAAGTAATTCCATGGGAAGTCAAAGAAGTACCGGTACTGCCAAAGAGCCTCCCAGTTGGCCGCACCAAAGTGCCACAAGCACCTCCGGCTGGGAGGATCGGGTGGCCATACTGGAGAGTTAGGACAGGTAACAGAGATAAGTTTATGGTCGGAGGAGCCCAAAGGAGAGAAAAGATTGACAGTATAAGAGGAAGTGTTAGAAGTCAGAAATAAGTCATAAATGTTGGGCGGATCTCCGAAGTGATCTGGGATACGGGTGGGTTGCTTGACCAGCTGCTCTCGGTCATTTAGGATAGAAAAGACGAGTGAACGTTGAAATCTCCTAAGATGGAGATTTCCGAGAAGGGAGAGATAGATAGAATGTGTTCCACTTTAGAGTTTAGATAGTCCAAGAATTTGGGAAAGTCGATAGAGTTAGGGGAAAGATAGATAGCACAGAAATATTTAGTATGAGAATGACAGGATTGTTTGAGCCATAAAGGTGAGAATTCAGAGGAGTCGAAATCGGGAGTGAGTGATTTTGTTGTGCACGTATGGACAACATCCGCCTTTGGCTTTGAAACTAGGATAGAGAAAGTAGGAGGATACAGAGAAGGGGCTGCTGGCAGTTGTCTCAGACACCTGGGTTTCAGTGAGGAAAAGAAGATCAGGTTTGGAGGAGGAGAGATGGTGTTCAACAGAGTGAAATTTAGAGGAAAGGCCGCAAATATTGCAAAAGTTGATAGTAAGAGTGACAGCCCGTGGTCCAGAGCATTTAGAGGGGTCGTCAGGAGAAGGTCGGGCGGGTGTGGGGCATTTATGGTCCCCTCCCCTCGGGACTCCGAGGATTGGTGTAACTTCATCATAGCAAACAAAATAGAAGGAGGAAGTGTGTTGTGCATTTTAAGTGTAGTGAAGTGGATAGGAGGAGGAGGTGTTTGTGAGAGCATGCTGGACTACTCTCAGTGTAAGTGAGGCACAAAGGGAATCAGTAAGAGAGGCCAAGCAAATGAAACCGGAGTTCCAACGACTCCTTATCAAATGCCTACAGCCTCTCTTAGGTATAGCCCTGTTCGATTGGTGCCTACAATCTACCCCCATTCCCACTATTAGTCACCTTGTACGACACGCAGTAGGATGCGTGGGGCATATTTTGTTTTTCCTCCACCAAAAGATGAAGGCCCAGTTACCCCTGGGGGTTAAGGGGGCTTCTTGCTCTGTACAGGAGCACAGTGCGACCTTGTATTGAGTATTGTTCGCATGTGTGGGGAGGATCCTCTCACATAGCACTTCCAGATAAAGTACAAAAGAACTTCAGCCTTTTGTCTCATTAACCCCCGTCCGATTCTCTGCAATCTTTCTCTTTGCCGCAATGTTGCATCTCTCTCACTATTCTATCACTATTTCAATAATCAGTGTACCTCAGAGCTCTCTCAGTGTATAGCCTACCACCTCCTCTACGCAGGGTACGTAGTACCCGTCTTGCAACACAATCCCACCCCTACTCTGTGCAACTCTTCAACCCAAGAGTGAAACTATACCGGTACTCCCAATCTTTCTTCTATTCAGCAGCTGAGTTCTGGATCTATCTCCCTGAATCCATCTTTCCCTCATCCTCTGACTTAACCCGCTGAGTGCCAGCCAATTTTGACGGTGTGCTTCTGCCAGTGCCATTTTTTTTTTCTTTTTTGGCTAAATCTATCAAATTGGGAGAGAAAGGAAGGATAATGGTAAAAAAAACACTCCCCTTGTCCATTGTCGCCAGAAATCAGGTCCCCGATGGTCCCGAAAGTAGCTGAAAAGACACTATAGACTACAGAGACTTTTATGGTATCGGAATGTATGGGTGGGAGGGTGGTTTTGGGGTTGGTGGGGGGAAGGTAGAAGGGTAATTGACTTGTGTTACACATATGAAGCCGATTGGTGAGGTAGTTTCGCCACCACGGATTTTTCTTTTTTTTCCTTTTTTCCTTTCTACGCTGGAAGTGGGTGGTGGGAGGTGGTTGGGGGTGTGGTGAAGGGAAGGCAGATGGGTAAGAGACTTGTCACACAAATATGGAACCGATTGGTCCAATCGTTTCGCCGCCACAGATTTTAATTTTTTTCCTTCTGACGGGACCGACAGTCAGCGAGTGGGTGGGAGGAGGGATTTGGAATTTTTGTAGTGGGTAGCCAAAAGGGTAAGGTACATGTGGTAAAAATATGAAAGCCATAGGTGCAGTCGTTTCGCTGCTACGATTTTTTTTCGGCGAGGACTTATATATACGTCCCTGGCACTCAGGGGGTTAAATTGCTTCAAACTACGGTATTTATTAGTGGCCCCTCCATCATTGACGAACATGCCTATTACATAAGGCATCCTCTTCAAACACTAATCCGCCGTAGTTTGAATCTACCGCGCAGAGCATTTAAAAACTGAGGAGCCTTCATCATGAGCGCACGCGACCTCACTCATGGCTTCAGTCATTATGAATTGGGTTCTCACTACGAAAAAACTTCGTAAAAAATAAAAACAAAAACAAAATAAGAATAACTATCCAATAAGCTTTCCATCATATCGTGGATGTACTTGTGTGGATTTCTGACCAGACGCTGAATCAGGCGTCATTCCTCCTTCTTTGCTCTGCGCTCAGCCTGCCCGGACGTACCTTTCAGGCTCCGCTGGTTCCGCATTCGTTGCGTCCCTAGTGAGTTTTTTCTCATTTGTTTACTCTAGGATGTATCGAGTAAGGTTAGGATAGGCGTAGCAGGAGTGTCCTGGGCTGGTTGCCCGCAGTGCAGTGTATTTTGGGTCGTGTGTATGGGGCATCTATTTCGGATGTACCCTCGTGGTCCTGTTGTGGACACGTGAACTTTTCACAGTTGTGTTAGTTGGTGATGCAGGCGGCTTTCATTACGCGTTAATTATTGCTGCCTTTTATCCTTCTGATGAGGTAAGCTGTGTGTTTGCTGACGTTCCCAGCGTATTTTTCTTCACTTAGTGAAGTTTTTTCTGGGTCCGTGTCAGGCTTCCCGGGGTGGGAAGTTATCGCTTCGGTGGTGTGTTGGCGGTGGTTCCTGTTGTGATATTCCAGTGTGTGTTTATATTTCAACTATTTTCATGCCGTCTACCTAGGCCTAGCCAGCCGCTCGTAGCTTTGCCACATGTCTAGTGTTATTATTTATTTTATAAATATGCCCTACTGTGTCATGTGTATCCGGGTTTTAGTTGTGTATTGGCTAATTCCTCGGACTATAATTGTTTCCTGGTTTAGTTGTGTATTGGCTAATTCCACGGATTATGTTGTGACCTTGGTTAGTCGTGCGTGTCTCTCCTCGTGTCGTATTGTTCAGATGGTGTCTGTTCAGGGTGGGGTTTGCCTTCCGGCGGGTTTTTTCTCGGTTTCACCATGAAAAATCCTGACCGACGAGCAGTGTTGGGCCATACGTGGTTTTTAACTCTGGCTGGTTCCCCGGCGTGGGGAGGTGTCTGTGGCTCTCCAGGACTGCGTCTCTGTGGGTGCCTGGTTTCAGGCCTCCTTTAAATTCCGGCGGGATGGCTGTACCCATCCTTACATATATATTTAGATATATATAAAGAAACGACGTTCTTGAGAACACTCGTTTTTATAGGTTTTTCTACCTGGTTTACGACAACCACATGGAAAACCTAGCTGTTGTTTAGGCGTTCCTCCCCGGCGATCTTTTACAAAGAAGTGGGGTCAGGAACTTGTGGGGTTAACTTTTAGACTTCTCACCCGGCGGGTGCACCTGAGCAGGGTGGGATAAACGACTTAGGTCTCATATAGTTAACCAATCCATTTGAGTGATACTCTGGGTATCGCTGCCTTTACTCTTACGGCAATTGAAGGTTCAGTGAGGTTTAACCAAATCGATTCCCACACCCGGCGGGTGCCCCTAAGTGGAGGAACTAAGGAATTTATAAACAAATTCAATTTCGATTAACCTTAATTGGGTGATACTTTCAGTATCGCCGCCTTCTATTTTTACGACGATCGTTTGGGACAATTCGTTAAAAAATCAGATCTCGTATATTCCTGCCCTGGGCTATTCTACTAAAATATTTCAAGGGCCGGCGTCTTTATGAGGGGGGCTTTGTTACAAAATTGAATCTTGAGACAGTCACCACCTCCTACAGACTATAAGTGCCATACTGGACCATTATATCAGAGGGTATTCTTCATGTTCTTTAGCTAAGAAGATTTGTTTAGCCTCTTTACACCCAGCCGCGTAGCGAGATGTGTTAGCTGTGTCTTTGCATCCCGTTACCCGGCGGGTTATTAACACTTGTATGCGAACACGTGGGTTAACCTTATGAGCATTAATTCCTGGAAATTTTTCTTTATTTTTCCAGAGCTGAGCTCCGGCGCACCAATACAGACCCGGCGGTAGTTTCCTCACACCAGTCTCTGTCATGGCTACTGTGGCCCCAGTTTTTGCCCTGTGCATTACCCCTACTTGCGCGGGTATCCCAATTTTTGCGCATACCCTTTGCATAAGGTGTGTTAGATGTCTAGACCGTTCAAGGGGTCTCTGGGTTACACTTAATTGTTCCTTTTGCTCCCAATTAGCCAATAAAGTCCTGTGTGACAATGACAAGACCGCGGCGGTAGCGTTGAGAGAGGTCAGACAACAAATGTCGGCCTACACTACCATTGTCGCACATAAGTCACTTCAATGTGACAACGTCCCACTTTGGGATAAGTTGCTGTCAGAGCACCCTCCCCCTAAACGTACCTCTAGAGTAACGGGTTTTAAGCCGACAGAGACTAGCCAGGGTTCTGTATCGTCTGTGGATACGTCTAAACGCCCGAGAGAGCCTACTCCCCCGGCAGCCACCTCCTCGTCGCAGGCGAGATCGAGGTCAAGGTCACCTCTCAGACAGCAGTCTTCAAGTCGGGCCTCTTCCCCGGCTAGTAAGAAGTGTAAGACTGAAGCTTCCCCCAGTGGTCATGGTGGTGATTCTTCCAAACCTAGGTCTAGTTCGCGGTCACACCGTAGCCACAAATCCTCCAAAAAGGATTCCCATAGGAAGTCCTCTCGACATTCTCCTAAGTCTAGTGCATCTCATCGTACCTCTACACCTGAAAATGTTTCTGTTACAGCCTCAGAGTATAGTGAAGCGCCTGTCCCTAAACAAGATTTACCTATTGATATTTTAACCCTAGAAACGGAAAGTTCAGGAAATTCAATAATTGAGAATGTTTCAGACTCTCAAGAGAGCGTAGGCCAGAGCATCGGTGTTTGGCGGTTTGCTCAGCCAGGGTCTGACCATCCACGTCCGACTCATATGAGTCACACAGTAGCCGATGTCCACAGGGACGCGGCGACCCCATCCTCTATCCCTGACTTATCTTGGAAACAAGGTGCCCCTGCCTCGGCGGGGTCTTCTCAGGAGGATCGGGAGGAACAAGATGAAGTGTCAATAATTTCAGATAGGGATGGACAAGGGTCAGGCTCAGGCCTGGACGCCGCCCATGATAATACTGATTCACCTGAAAGTTCTGCATCTAACCAGTTTGTTACAGCACAAGAAATTGATGGGTTACTTACTCATGCTCTATCTAAATTCTTTAATCAACAACGAGAAAACCCCACAATGGACTTGGGGGCTCCCTTGACAAGTTCTGCGGTACGGCCTCTGATAACGTCAATCGATTTATCTAAGATTCCTAACCCTCCTACTCTGTCACCGGCAGGGAGCTCTAAGCCAGCTACGGCGGCATTCACTACGTCAAATGTCAGGGTCATTACGGATGTTAATCCACCCCCTCTAGACAAAGCGCCTCTTAGAAAGGTAGCTATGCCCCTGCTTTATGGGCCAGACGAGTCATGGGTTCTTTGAACCCCTCTAAGCCAGAGCTTGCCCAGCCTACCTTGTCAGGGGAACTCCCGGTACCACGTGAGTGGTTTATCCAGGGAAATAAGTCAAAGAAATTAAGGGCATTGGATGCCTTGGGTAATGTTTTGGACGTAAATATCAAGGCTATACCTAGTTATTATCATCAGGATTATTTTGTTTATGCATCTAAGCCTGCTTTACCCCCTGCCTCAGCTTCAAAACTTTTTTCAGACTGGTCTAAGCTGGATGGGTTTAATGATATTAAGGCTCTGTCGGCTCTTACTCCTGAACTAGATTTACAGACCGTCACAGACGAGACAGCTAATCCAGTGTTGAAGGTGGGACAGTTGGGACCAGGACCTTGGGTGGATTGGGAGGTAGAGGCTCAAAACTTTGCAACCACTTTCACTTCTAAATCTTCCCACCAGATCCCTCAGGATACACATTCATGGTTCTCCATGCCGGTAGGTTCTGCCGGCGGAGTTCCGTCAGCTTTATTTTCTTTTCTAGCTGCCCCTAAGATTAATCTTTGTGAACTAAAGGAACCATTCACTACCCCTACCCCTTCTCACCTAGACAGAGAATTTAGGCTAAGGGGAAAAGCTTTCCGCCTGTTTTCACAGTACATAGTTTCTCAACAGGTGGCTAAGTCTTTACTCAGGTTTACTCAGGCAATCGCAGACGCGGATGCTCGAAGATCAGTTGAGTTATCCCGGCGTCTGATTCTTCAGTCGTCGATTCAATCCTTAGGTGACATACGCACAGCCTTACTTGAGGCGGTGCGAGCACGACAGGATCTTAGGATGTCATTAGTTCGCAAGCTGCCTGATCGCATTGCTAACCAGGTGGTAATGTCCCCAGTACTTACTCCTTCTTTAATGTCCCCTGATGTATGGCGAACAGTGTTTAACATGGCACAGGCCGTGAAGCACAGTCCCGCACAGGCTAAGAAACCTGCATTTAACTTCCCCAAACCTAAGCCTCCTACTAAAGCTCAGCCAGGGGGTTCTAAGCCGTTTCTTCCGCCTAAGTCCTCCCAATCCCCCCTGGGTCAGTTCAGGCATAGACAGAGAGGGTTTTCAGGACAGAGGGGACGCGGCCAGTATAAGCCGGGGCAGGGCCAGTCTTCGGCCCACACCAGCCAGCCGGCGAAGCGTCCAACACCACCAAACCCACCATCAAAAAACTAAAGTCTTTCTCACTCCCAGTGCCTGTCTTAGAGCCGGAGGAACCGAGGGAAGTACAGCCGGCGAACCCTTGTCTGCTAACTGGGTCGTTCCGAACGTGTCACCAAGCATGGCCGTTAAAAACCTGGGCACGGATGGTGGCACGCAAAGGCATCACTTGGCAGTGGCTCCGGCGACCTCGCTTACGTCAGCCGACAACGGCAAATTGTGTTTCATTAGAGGTGGAGTCGCTGGTCCAGGAGATCATTGCCAAGAATGTCATCATCCCGGTCCCTCCAGATTACCCTGTATTCACGTCAAAACTGTTTTTGGTTCCCAAACGGGACAGTGTTCAGATGAGGCCGGTCGTAGACCTGTCTTATCTGAATCTTCACATTTACAACGAGTCTTTCAGAATGTTAACAGTTCATCAAATCAGGCTAACACTTCCGCCGGGTGGCTGGATGTGTTCCCTAGACCTGACAGACGCCTATTGGCACGTGTCGGTCAACAAAAGATTTCAAAGGTTTCTGGCCTTGAGGATCAGGCACCAAAATTTTGTTTTTCAGAGGATGCCGTTCGGTTTGAACCTAGCACCTCGATTATTCACGAAACTAGTCCGGCAAGCCCTGATGCCGTTGTTAAAACAGGGAATCAGAGTGTTGTGGTATCTAGACGACTGGCTGGTGGTGGCAGAGACACAACAATTATGCATAAAACATGTCAATATCATTTTAAATCATGTCAAAACTCTAGGCTTCAAGGTAAATCTGGTAAAGTCAAACCTTGTTCCCTCAAGAGTAATTCAGTGGATAGGGCTGGTCTGGGACACCGCCGCTCTCACTCTGAGTCAGAGTGTGGACAATCGCAACAGGTTTCGCAGGAAACTGTTCAGGTTTCTTCACAGTCTGACTACGACACGAAGAGTCTGGGAGTCTCTGGTCGGCTCTCTCAACTGGATTCAGCTAACTGTCAAGTTGGGCCGGTTGAAAGTAAAACGATTAATATTGGAAGGCAACAAATATTTCCCACTCTTACCGGCGGGAAAATTATGGCCCATACCAAAATTAATCCACACCTTACTAGCGGTCTGGGCGAAGAGGGAAACATTGCACTCAATCATGTCATGGACCTCTCCTCCTCCAACGGTAAGGGTAGACACGGATGCGTCAGGCACCATAGGGTGGGGATTTCAGTCAAATCAGGGGCACCAGGGTCAGGGACTTTGGTCCCACTTAGAAATCTCTCACATAAATGTCAAAGAGTTACTAGTCCCCTTGTATTTCCTTCAGGCTCACGGCCCGGCGTTACGGGGCAAGTCGGTGGCCTTCAGAATGGACAATCTGAATGCAGTTCACTGTATTCAGAAACAAGGGTCAACGAGGTCAAGGAAGTTGCTACTCGTGTCGGAAGAGATTTTTGTTCTAGCCACCAGTCTAGATATTTATCTTCACGCATCTGATCTCCCAGGCGTAGCGAACGTCTGGGCAGACGCTCTGTCCCGGAGACAGAGCACGACAGTAGAATGGGAGCTCAAGCAACCCATTTTCGACCTAATGATTGCGGAGCTCTCCCATCCACAAGTGGATCTTTTTGCGTCCGAGGAGACTCACAAGCTCCCTCTATACCTCACCCGCCGGGCGATAACGCCGGCAGGGGGGCCAGACGCCCTAGTGACAGACTGGAACAGATGGAGCTCCATCTATCTGTTTCCGCCGCCAGATGCGTCACTAATGTGCCACGTAGTGAACAAACTACGAGTTTATCGAGGCTTAGTCTCGCTAATCGCGCCCCTGTGGCCGGCGCAGGTGTGGTACCAGCAATTAATAATGTGGTGCCCGGACCCGGTATCGCTCCCGGTCGGGTACTTCCACTTAGACACGATTGGCAACCTAGAGACCTCGCTGACTTTTGCATTATGGACATTCAGGAGGCCAAGTGGCTAGCACCATACGGTAGGGATGTGACCAATAAATTGCTCAATCAATATACTCAGTCTACTAAGCGACAATATCAATCTCATTGGAAAGCTTTTACTTCTTGGATTGTTAGAACGGAACAAACGGTACCCTCAGTGGCATTGGTTTTTAATTACTTGAACTATCTGTTTGAGCAGAAACGTTTATCTGTGGTTACTTTGAAGAATCACTTAACTGCGATTAGAGTGCCCTTTTTCGACCTTACAGGTCTATCCATACCGGTGGCGGAGGAAACAGGATTTATGAGAGCGTGTTTTAAACTCCGCCCACCTCCCCGTCAGCTCATGCCTACTTGGTCTCTGGACAAAGCTTTGTCTTTACTTCATTCTCGTCTGTATCAAAATACTGCAGACTTTGCTTTAATCTTAAAGAAGGCAGTTTTCCTTTTGGCTTTGGCCACCGGAAACAGAGTGTCTGAGCTGGCGGCGATGAGCAACACACCTAATTGTCTTAGGTTTGGTAGACTTAATGATTCAATTTCCATTGCACCCTCCCCGGCGTTTGTAGCCAAGAATGAGCATAGTGCACACGTGTTTTCTGAGTTCACGGTGCCGGCGTTAAAAAGGGGAAAGGTGCATCATAATTTATGTCCAGTGCAAGCTCTAACCAAATATTTGAGAATAGCTCCTCATAGCCCCCAAGGTGCTTTATGGGTAGCGAGTACGGGTAAACGCTTACTTAAACGGCGATTAGCCTCTCTTCTGGTAGAAGTCATTAAAGAGAGTAATCCCGGCGTTGTGGGTAGGGCCCACGATTTACGCAAGTGGGCGGCCTCTTTACGTTTCCTGAAAAACTTTTCAGTTGAAGATATTGCGTCCACACAGTTGTGGGCGTCTAATCATACGTTTCTCTCTAGATACTTGTCAGTTGCTCTAGACAAACCTTCCTTACCATGTATAGCTTTAAGGCAGAGGGTCTAGGTGGCCCTGCAGTCACTTATGTTTATTTTCACGGAAGGGGGGGGGGGGGGGTGCAGTCAGTTGACATAGGACACCCTAGACCCCGCCGGAGTATGAAAGCTGTGATTCAATTTAAGGTTAAAATGTGATATGAAAATTTCTCTGCGAGAATTTGTGCTAGTACAAAGTTTAGTACAAAACAACGGTGTTGTTATAGTAGTTTTAGCTGCGAAAGCAATGTAATATTAGTTCAATGGAGTTCATTAGCAATTGATCTCCACATGTATTTTGGGGTTTATGATGTGCACATATAAACTTATAACTTATTATTTTTGTCACCACTCGTTGAGTGGGGTGCCTTTTGTAACTACAGATCTGTGTTCAGAATCTTCAGGGTTACCCATTTTTGTCGGGCAGGCTTCTTTGAAGCACGCACCTGCCTGAACCCCTTTTTCTTGTATATTTCCGGCCTACGCCGTATTAAATACATTTTTCAAAAAGTAAGAATACTATGTGGTTGTTTTTATTATCTGCTTTTCTAGAGTTATGATATGATTACGAATGTCCCCCTCCAGTCTTAGATATCAGGCATGTTCGTCAATGATGGAGGGGCCACTAATAAATTATAGGTTTGACTCCTGTAAGGATATAAAGAAAACCTAATATTTAGTAGTGGCCCCGTAATCATTGACGACTGGGGCCCTCCCGACCGTCCCCTTCCCATTCGTTGATGTATTAAGGATTTTGGTTTACTTGATATGTCAGTGAAGGAGGAATGACGCCTGATTCAGCGTCTGGTCAGAAATCCACACAAGTACATCCACGATATGATGGAAAGCTTATTGGATAGTTATTCTTATTTTCTTTTTGTTTTTATTTTTTACGAAGTTTTTTCGTAGTGAGAACCCAATTCATAATGACTGAAGCCATGAGTGAGGTCGCGTGCGCTCATGATGAAGGCTCCTCAGTTTTTAAATGCTCTGCGCGGTAGATTCAAACTACGGCGGATTAGTGTTTGAAGAGGATGCCTTATGTAATAGGCATGTTCGTCAATGATTACGGGGCCACTACTAAATATTAGGTTTTCTTTATCTCCTTACAGGAGTCAAACCTATAATGTGTGTCCACACATTTTGGCTCGAACATTCCTTGATTTTGGCCCTGTCACTCTTTCAACTTTGGGAAAGGCACTCATTACAGGCAGTTTTGCCTTTTGTCTCCCTCATAGCCTACACATAGAACAAAAATAAGTAGCAGGTGTGGGGGAAGGTTCACTGCCAGCTGCAGGACGAGTGGCCTGGGTGGGCGGAGCTCTGATGTGATCGCTTCTGTGATTGGCTGTTCCTGTTTTTGAGAGAGAGAACTTGGTGGCAGGGGATAAAGAAAACTAGACTGGTGGGGGCACTGTGTTACCCGTCTGAATTCAGGGATATTTCGTAGCGAGGCCGGTCTATATGATCTGTTCTCCATGAATATTCTTTCCTCTCACTTAAATATTAGGCCTACCATAGCGCGGTTGGGAGTATGAACATGATTAGATTAATATCCACTATTCGAGAATGGATAATAAGTCGTAGGCGTGTGCATAAACCTTTAACCGTCCTGGTGGTGTAATGGTTAAGGTGGCAAAAATCTGTGTGTGATAAGCCGGGTTCGAATCCCGGTGGATCATATATACTTTAATTAATTTCATTAGGGGTGTTTGGTGTTGTGGTGAAATTAATAAAATATAGATTAAGGCTATGTGGATTGTAGAAGTTGGTATTGTCCTGGGTGTTGGGGCTGTTGTAGTGATGTTTGTGTGTATGCAAAGGGTGGCAGTTGTAAGGGTGTATGTGTTAAGGGTGTTGTGTGAGTGTGTATATGTAAGGGTGTGTGTGTGAAAATGGTGTATATGTGTGTGTGTATATACAGTATGTGTGGTTTGTACATAAGGCTGTACTCGAGATTGTTTTTAATTCCATCACGAACTGTGCACCAATGTTTCTGCACAATAGGCTGCCAACTTCATAACATTGCGTGTGTTGCGCTCAACCACATATGTGCACATGGAGAACTGTGCCTTGTATTATTGAAAACTGCAGATTTGTTTTCCATTACGCTAAGCTACGTATGTTTCTCACTAGTTATTTTGTTTTCTGTCACCTCACGCCTATTATTACCTTCAGCCCATCCAATTGTATTTAAGTTGATTTGGTTAATTAACTAGGCCTAGTTGATATGGTCCGTGAAACCAGGGAGACATTCTATACACAATTGTGATTCATAAAGTTCGGTAATAATTGTCTGTGTTGTGTTCCTGTTGAGTGATAATGGTGGAAGTGAATGATCTCCATTGGTATTTCTGCATAATTTTAATAGGTAGAAAAATCCCTACATCAGAAAGAAGGGTCACCCCTAGTTCAGTGTATTTCAAACGTAATATGCGTGATCCTTATGGGCGGTCAATTGATTTCAAAAGGTTATATCAATTCAGTAAGGCCAGTGTTCCCTAGCAAAGAGACGACGTACGTAGTGAACATCAGGTATTCTATATATATATATATATATATATATAGTAATTATGTGAATGATATGACCGTCACGTGACCATTATGCATGAATGTACAGGCCTATATATTTGTCGGTATATTTATATATTATATGTTATACACCACCTGTCCTCCCTTGCTGACCCTTTCCGTGCCTCACCAATATTGAGGGCAACCCCAGTCTGCCCTCCTAAACACCACCTCTATCTATTAATATACTATACCACAAATACATTACATTCCACATAAATTTTTTAATTACCGGTATATAAAATGTAATAAAAATATACATGAAGACGACACCACACCCAGCCTCGGAGTCCTTTTTTTTGGGGGGGGGGGGGCAAAATTGCCCCCATTGGACGGACCCCTAGAAATTGCCACTATCTAGTACCGTACCGGTACTAGCTTTTTATTTCTGCAACATCCGCGGCCTTTCCTCTAACTTCCTCTCTGTGGTACACCATCTCTCTTCTACCAAACCTGACATACTTTTTCTCACTGAAACACAGTTGTAAAAGACAACACACGGCAAACCCTTCTCTGTATCGTCCTACTATCTCTATCCTCAATTCAAAGCTTAAGGTGGATATTGTGTGTAGGCTATGTACGCAACAATCTTTCTTGCTCTCGTGTTTCCAACTTTGACCCTTCTGAATTGTCAACTCGCTAGCTTAACCCGAGGAGCGCATAATTGAGGTAGTTAAACGTGGTGCGTATGCTAAAAAAAAAAAAAATCTTTCTGACAGAATTTGTTATATTTACCATATATAGCATTATTTCTTCTCCATGTGCATATATTTTACTTATATGATAAACATATGAACATTGAGGAGCGATATAAGAAGTGGGAACAGGAATTGCTTGGTGGAAAATGTATATTTTCGCTGGGTGGTCGTATTCTGGTGCGACCTGTGAGAGACATACATCTCACCTCTGCAACGTCTCGCAAGCTACTGAGCAGCCCGGGAGAGATCTCAGACTGCTACAGGGTCGGAATATGACTTACCCCTGTTTCCGAGCCTGCCTGAAAACCTTAACGATAATTGACGCGGAAAATAACCGATAAATGAGGGAAATATGAGGAAAAATAGCTGATAATTGAGGAGGGGGGGAAAACGTGGGGAGGGGGTGGAATTGGGACACGTGGAAGAATGGTAGAAGGTACTAGAGGGGAATTATCTCACCTAATCATATATTTCTTTGGTTTGAGTGCCCGTGGGGTATTTTGGAAGGGTTTTCCATGGTCTTGCTTCCGTGAGGCATATCGCGTACGTTATACAGATACTTCCATGACGCTTATCGCGCTTGCCGAGTTAAAGTTATCATGTCACTCTCTCACTAAATATATCTGTGCTGTTTATCTCTCCCCTAATTCTACTGACTATCCAAAATTTGTTGACTATCTTACTTCTAAAGTGGAACACATTCTATCCATCTCTCCCTTCTCTGAAATCTCCATCTTAGGAGATTTCAATGTTTGCCGCCACCAATTGGCTCTCCTCTCATATCACTGACCAACCTGGTAAACAAGCCTACATCGTTTCTATC
The DNA here is from genome assembly GCA_032716605.1 of Paralithodes platypus. Classification (NCBI taxonomy): domain Eukaryota; kingdom Metazoa; phylum Arthropoda; class Malacostraca; order Decapoda; family Lithodidae; genus Paralithodes; species Paralithodes platypus. The sequence goes on along the minus strand of CM064503.1, from coordinate 52,036,569 downwards.
CAAATTTCCTAAATGACCTAGAGCACTTAGTTCAGCACCCCACCCGTATCCCGAATCGCTCTGGAGATCGGCCGAACATTCTCGACTTATTTTTAATGTCTAATCCTTCTGCTTACACTCTAACTCTTCTCCCTCCTTTGGGATCCTTCGATCATAACCTTATCTGTGTTACTTGTCCTGTCTCTCCAATACGGCCTTCTGACCCCCCCCAGCCGGCGGCGCTTGTGGCATTTTGGTGCCGCCGACTGAGAGGCTCTTCGGTAGAACTTCTTTGGTTTCCCATGGAATTATTTTTGCTTCCATGGCTGGGGATCCTCAGAGAGTGCCGAGCACATTATTGAGGTAATGATTTTGGGCATTGAAGCATACATCCAATATTCTTTCTCTCAAATTAACTCGACAATCTTGGTTTACTTCCGCTTGTTCTACTGCTGTCCGCAATAAGAAGGGCGGGTGCCCAACTTCGAAAGGAGTTGAAATAGGGGAGTTATCCCCCCGCCAAAGGCGGCTTTCTAGGGCCTTTCCTAGCTGATGCTGAGAGGATTGGGTTCTAGTCATGTAGTGATGGGCTGGTCTATCAGAGTGAGAGCTGAGCGATCTCTGCCATACCCATAGCTTACTCTGACTGTTCCTTTTACTTATATATCTTCTAGATCTCAAGTGACGGCGTCTTTTCCGTGGATCGACCTCCCTACTGCCAACCTAAAAGTTGGCAGATTGGGAGCCAAAGCATCACATTTTTCCCTTGCCCCTCAACTTTCCCTTCATAATTGCTGAGGGGCATAGGGCCTTGGGTGGGACTTTGGTTTCCCGGGCGTTTCCGCGCCCTCCTCAGCTCCCTGCCTTAGAGTGGCTTCGGTCGCCCGGGCTTTGTTAGTGGTAAGCAGGGAGGGTTTTGTGGGGGCGCTCTACGGCCTTGGCCTTGCTCGGGACCTTGGGGCTGTTCGGCCAGGCAGCCTGGGGAACAACAACAACAACAACAGGAGGAAGCATTTAAATGGTATCGTCGCCTTCAAACTCAAGAATCCCATTCTTTATATGTCTCTGCCCGTAATCAAGCCAAATCTGTCCTTTGACTCACCAAAAACTCTTTCATCAATAACAAATGCTCTGAACTCTCCAACTCTAGCTCTTAACATGCTTTTTGGCATCTAGCCAAAAATCTCTCCAATAACTCTTTCATCAATAACAAATGCTCTGAACTCCCCAATTCTAGCTCTTTACAGGCTGTTTGTCATCTAGCCAAAAACCTCTCCAACAATTCCACTTCCTCGTCTTTCCCTCCTCTTTTCCAATATGACGGTACTACCGTCACCTCTTCCTCTGACAAAGCTAAACTATTCACACACACTTTCGCTAAAAACTCCACCATGGATGATTCCGGCGTTACTCCTCCCTCTCCACCTCTCTTGCTGATGCCTAAGATCATAATCTCTTCTAAGGATGTACTTTCTGCCCTCTCTGTCCTTAATACTTAGAAGGCATACAGGCCGGATGGTGTTCCTCCTGCTGTACTCAAAAACTGTTCTTCCGTGCTGACTCTCTGCTTAGTCAAACTCTTTCGTTTCTGTCTATCCTCTAACATCTGTCTTTCTTGCTGGAAGTTTGCTCCTATGTAACCTGTACCAAAGAAGGGTGACCGCTCCCAACCCTCCAACTATCATCCAATTGCTCTCATTCCTTGCTTCTCTAAAGTTTTTGAAACTACCGGTATTCTTAACTAAAAATTTCTTAAGCATTTATCTTTCCATAATCTTCTTACAGATTGCCGGTACGGTTTCCTTAAACTGTTCTACTGGTGATCTTCTTGCAAACCGTATCTTACTAAGTCTTGGTCATCCTCCTTTCGGGACTTCAGTGAAACTTTTTCTATTGCACTAGATGTATCGAAAGCCATCAATAGAGTCTGGCACAAATATCTGATTTCCAAACTACCCTCCTTCAGTTTCTATCACTCTATCTGTGCCTTTGTCTCCAATTTTCTTTCAGACCGTTCCATAGCTGCAGTTGTGAACGGCCATCGCTCACTGACTCATCCTATCAACTCTGGTGTTCCTCAGGGTTCTGTCTTGTCTCCAATCTCTTTCTAATATTCATTAATGATCTCCTCCTCTGTACCTCTAGTCCTATCCACTCATATGCTGATGATTCTATCTTACACTATTCAACTAGTTTTTCACATCAACCCAGCATGCAATCACTCCAAAACAAACGTAACGACTCCATAGAACGCCTATCTTCTGATTTATCAATTATTTCTGATTGGGGCAGAGAAAATCTTGTTACTTTCAACTCCTCCAAGACCGATATCTCCCTCTATCTCTCCATCACAGTTTTCCACAAGACTATCAATTGTTCTTCAACAATACACAAATCAACCCTTAGTCTTTTCTCAATATTCTAGGTGTATCTTTTTCATCTGACCTTTCTTGGAAAGATCATATTACCACTCTTGCTAAAAACAGCTTCCCAAAAGTTAGGTGTGCTCAACTGTCTCTGTGGGTTCTTCACACTCCCACAGCTTCTTGCTCTGTATCGGGGCACAGTGCGCCCCTGTATTGAGTATTGTTCGCATGTATGGAGAGGCTCCACCCATACCGAACTTCTCGAATGAGTAGAATCAAAAGTATTTTGCCTTATCAACTCACCTCCTCTTACTAGTTCCTTAGAATCTCTTTCTACATGCTGCAATGTTGCATCTCTTTCAGTCTTCTGTCGCTATTACAAAAATCAGTGTTCTTCAGAGCTCTCTCAGTGCATACCCCCTCCCTTGCGGCAAGTGCGAGGCCTTTCAACACAGTCCCACTGCTATTCTGTCCAGCTCTCAAACCCAAGAATTGGCAAATGTTCTCAGTCTTTCTTCTACTCAATAAGTGAACTCTGGAACGCTCTCCCTCAATCAATCTTTCCTTAATCCTATGACTTAAACTGCTTCAAACTGTGTGTGTCCAGGCATTTTTACCTCAACGTCCCTTGAATTTGGCTCTGTCACTCTTTTGACTTTGGGGGAGACACTCTTTACAGACAATTTGCCTTTTGTCTCTTTAGACCAAAACAAGAAAGTGTCCTTAACCTGTAAAATGAGACCTTCCTTCTGGAATGTTTTATTGAGCGACTGCAACCTTTCTACTGGAATCTTACACTTGGAAAACAAAAATAAAACAATGCTGGGGAATGGATGTAATATATAATTAAGTTGCATATCTCCATACCACCACTTTCTCTCCTCTCCTTCCATTTTCTCCACCCCCTCCCCTCTCCCCTCCCTCCCTCTCCCCCCCCCCTTCCCTCCATCTCCTCGCCCCCCTTTCTCCCTTAACTTCCCCTCTTCTCCTATTTTCTATTTCTTTCCTCCACAGCTCCCTCAAATACCTTCAATTCCCCTCCTCTATCCCTTCACTAACCCCCCCCCCCCTCCCTCCCTCATCCAGCCATCCAAACAGTGGGAGAGGGAGTTAGGGTGGCTGGAGTCAGCGATGAGAGTGGACCTATGCTGCTTGGCCTCGCTCCCCTCCACCACCCTCTATCCCTTCACTACCCCCCCCCCCCCTCCCTCCCTCATCCAGTCATCCAAACAGTGGGAGAGGGAGTTAGGGTGGCTGGAGTCAGCGATGAGAGTGGACCTATGGTGCTTGGCCTCGCTCCCCTTCACCACCACCCTCTCCCTTCACTACCCCCCCCCCCCTCCCTCCCTCATCCAGTCATCCAAACAGTGGGAGAGGGAGTTAGGGTGGCTGGAGTCGGCGATGAGAGTGGACCTATGCTGCTTGGCCTCGCTCCCCTCCACCACCACCCTCTATCCCTTCACTATAGAGTATTCACTTCCCAGTTATGTAATGTTTGAGAAAAGCCGAATTAATAAAAATGGAGGTGGCGTTTTATTTTATATCAAAGAAAGTCTTAACCCGACCCTCTTGTCAAAACCGCAAATTGTGAACGTCGACACATCTTTTGTGCTAATAAAGAATAATAAAGGTACACAAATAATACTTGCATTAATATACAGACCTCCAGCTCAATCAGTGCAAACTGACCGAGAAATTTATGAACAAATTGCGGATGTAAGTAACTCACAAGATACCGTATTTTTTGGCGACTTTAATTTACCTGTGACCAAGTGGGGCGATACTCTTACTTCACACTCCGGACATGACTATTCGAGAGGGCAGCTATCCCCCCCGCGAAGTATGGCTGCTCAAGCACCGACTTGAGATGTTTGTCCAAGGCTTTTTTGAATACTTCCGTTGGCACGTCCATCATGTTTCTCACGTTCTCTTGCATTTTGTTGAAGAGGCTCGGTCCCCTGTTTGTCAACCAGGAGTCCCTCAGTGTGCCCAGAGCTCCCCTACACTTTTTGGGTGGGATGTTACAATACCTACCCCCTCTGTCACTCCAGTTCCATGATATTGTGGTGTGAAGGTTTGGCACTAGACCCTCGATAACTTTCCATGTGTAAATTATCAAGTATCTCTCTCTTCTTCGCTCCAGTGAATATAAGTTAAGAGCCTTCAGCCTATCCCAGTAATGAAGATGTTTTACCGAGCTGATGTGGGACGTGAAACTTCTTTGAACACTCTCTATTTCATATATTTCCCCGGCTTTGTGTGGCGATGTTAGCACACTGCAATACTCCAGTCGTGGGATCACCAACGATTTGAAAAGGGTTATCATTGGCCATTCTTCTCATGTCTTGAAAGTGCGCAGTGTCCAACCTACAAGTTTCCTCGCCGCTACTGACTTGGCCTGATTATGTTCTTTGAAAGACATGTTTTCTGACATTATTACCCCAAGACCTTTAACCTCTGATTTTCGTGGGATTGGCAAGAGTGACTCTGTTAAGTAGGTTGTGGTTCTTTTAATTTCTCCATTTCCTCCATACCTTATCAGCTGAAATTTCTCTTCGTTAAATTGCATGTTGTTATCTTTGGTCCACCGAAATACAGCGTTCATGTCTGCTTGCAAGATTTCTTTGTCTTCTATTGTGGTTAATCCTAGACTTAGTTTTGTGTCGTCTGCAAATGATGAGACGCTGCTGTGTTGTACATTTACATCGATATCACTTATTAGTATTAGGAAGAGTAAGGGTGCCAACACTGTACCCTGGGGAACAGAGCTTTTAACCTCTGAACCTTCCGATACACGATACTATAATTATTGGCGACTTTAATTTAACATTGACCAAGTGGGGCAACACTCTTACTTGACACTCCGGACACGATCTGTATGCCAACTTACAAGAAAGTTCCCTTCATCAATTTGTTCCATCCCGCAGTAATAATGTTCTTGACCTTGTACTTGCAACAAAAGAAGACTTGATCGATAACGTAACTATTGGTGATGAATTCTGCAATAGTAACCACCGTACGATTACTTTCAGTATAAAATTTAATAGCAATAAACTCAATACCAGGAATGAGAAAGGTCCAAATTTCAAGCGAACAAATTTCCATAAACTCATAACAAAATTTAAAGAAGCCAATTGGAGTTTTCTAAACAATAATGAGATAAACCAATCATGGACAATTTTCACAGAAATTTACACGAACGCAGTACGCGACTGCATACCATCAAAAAACAGAAGATCTGCACATAATAACAAACCTAAATGGTGGAATAGAGAAATTACTGAATGTCTAGTCGCTAAAATGAATGCTCATGAGAGATTACAAACCTCCAATAACGATGAAATAAACAGGCCTTTAGAGATCTACGACGTAAATCCAAAAGGTTAATTAAACAAAGTAAAAACACTTTGGAGTTACATGTTGATAATCAAAGCAAGACTAACCCAAAAGAATTCTACAGTTACATCAGGAAGAAGAAAGTGGTGACTTCAACAATTGGACCCTTGGTAGATGAAAATGGAGATTTTACCAATGAAGATGCCAAAATGAGTAGCTTAATACTCTCAATAACTTCTTTGCATCAGTCTTTACATCAGAAGACATAAGTGACATCCCTACAGTACCGCCAGTACAGACAAACAATTTGGAAGTTCTTAGAAATATCAACAATACTGAGGCAGAGGTACTGAGATGTTTAGATAGCCTCAATGAAAGCAAATCACCTGGACCCGATACGATTTCTCCTAGAGTTTTTAAAGAAGCTAAATGTGAGCTCTTCAAACACCTGACGCTGATCTTTAACAAATCCTTGGAAACCGGCGAAGTACCTGATGAGTGGAAGCTTGCGAACATAACACCAATTTTTAAAAAAGGTAGCAAATCTTTGTCTAGCAGTTATCGTCCAATCAGTTTGACCTAAGTAGTATGCAAAATACTAGAAACAATAATAAGAAACAGACTCGTTAATCACTTGGAGGAAAATAATATACTAAAAGACACACAACATGATTTTTGCAAAAAACTTTCCTGCTTAACAAACCTTTTAGACTTCTTCCATGACATCCTGAATCTATATGACGAAAGTAATGTTGTAGATATTATATACTTAGATTTCCAGAAAGCCATAGATAAAGTTCCACACAAACGGTTAGTGATGAAATTAAAAGCACATGGAATACAAGGCGGTGTTCTATAGTGGATAGAAAATTGGCTTAGTGAAAGGAAACAAAGAGTAGTTATTAATGGGAAAGCATCAACGTGGACAAATGTAACTAGTGGTGTACCTCAAGGATCAGTGCTGGGACCAGTCCTTTTCCTAATTTACATTAATGACATAGATGAGGGTCTCACCTGTACAATCTCAAAGTTTGCAGATGACACAAAAATCGCAAATACCGTACTGACAAATGAACATGTTGAAGATATGCAAAACAATCCAAACAAGCTTTCAGAATGGACTAAAATCTGGCAAATGTGCTTCAATGAAGATTAGTGTAAAGTACTTCATATCGGATACCACAATGAAAAAGCAGACACTCGATGAATGGCACCCAGCTAAAGAGTGTAGACAGAAAAAACGATTTAGGAGTAACAATATCCAGTAACTTAAAACCAAGTCAACATTGTGCTGAAGTTGTTAAGAAGGCAAAAAAAATTGCAACACTGTTGATTCCTTCAAAGTTCGCATAGACAAACACCTTGCCCTAAACCCAAGGTTGACTGCATTTGTAATTGACGAAATATTTTCTTTTGTAGTGTTTGTTCAATAACCTAATAGATCTTAATATAATTTCCCCTGCCATGAACTAAGCCCCAGGGCAGCACTTCCTTCTCACATCTTTCCCATATTCTCTCCGAAATACTGTTGCAACACTTGGAACAGCAGTGTTTTGGAGGGCAAGTAACCTCGAGGGGTCGCATGACCTATTGTTGCTTGTTTACCTTTGTACTCCTGTGTACCCTTTGTACTAAGCTGAATAAAATATAGTGATATTCAGAATAAATATCAAATAATGGTGTCGCATTAATCGGGTTTAATGCATCAACAGTACCGGTATTATAGTTTGTTTTCAGCTCATGGCTAATTGCAGTACTTAATTAATTGGCTTGGCTAGTTTGATGATTGTATGTATAGTGGAATATGTTATAGTAGTTTTGTTTCCATTAAGTACCGTATTGAGAAATCTGCTGCTTGCAGATTGAATTTTCCTCCATGTGAAAAAAATAACGTTAGTTTGCTGCTTTAGCTATAGTTTATTCACACGTTACCTTTGTGTTGTAGTCTAATAAACTTATAGCCATATTTTGAAACCAATAGTGTTATGGTCTTATAAAAGTTGTATATAAATATTAGAATATGTAGCTAATATGCATCTCTCAGAATAGTATGATAAGCTGTAGCGGATTTTAGACTCCTATATAATATATTGTTGAAACCCAAATCACACGAGCAATATATCGACGAATATCTTTGTAGCCCCAGTATCGGCGCCACAGAATCGGCGCCCCAGAATCAGAGCCACAGTATCAGAGCCCCAGTATCAGACCCACAGTATCGGCACCCCAGTATCAGAGCCACAGTATCGCCACCCCAGTATCAGAGCCACAGTATCGGCGCCCCAGTATCAGAGCCACAGTATCGGCGCCCCAGTATCAGAGCCCCAGTATCAGAGCCCCAGTATCATAGCCCCAGTATCAGAGCCCCAGTATCGGCACCCCAGTATCAGAGCCACAGTATTGGTGCCCCAGTATCGGTGCCTCAGTATAAGAGCCACAGTATCAGAGCCACAGTATCGGCGCCCCAGTATCAGAGCTCCAGTATCAGAGCCACAGTATCGGCGCCCCAGTATCAGAGCCACAGCATCGGTGCCCCAGTATCAGAGCCACAGTATCAGAGCCCCAGTATCAGAGCCAAAGTATCGGCGCCCCAGTATCAGAGCCCCAGTATCAGAGCCACAGTATCAGCACCCCAGTATCAAAGCCACATTATCGGCACCCCAGTATCAGAGCCACAGTATCAGAGCCACAGTATCAGCGCCCCAGTATCAGAGCCACAGTATCGGCACCCCAGTATCAGAGCCACAGTATCACAGCCCCAGTATCAGAGCCACTGTATCGGTGCCCCAGTATTAGAGCCACAGTATCGGCACCCCAGTATCAGAGCCACAGTATCGGCACCCCAGTATCAGAGCCACAGTATCGGCGCCCCAGTATCAGAGCCCCAGTATCGGCGCCCCAGTATCAGAGCCACATTATCGGCGCCCCAGTATCAAAGCCACAGTATCAGAGCCACAGTATCAGAGCCACAGTACCGGTGCCCCAGTATCAGAGCCACAGTATCAAAGCCACAGTATTGGCGCCCCAGTATCAGAGCCACAGTATCAGAGCCCCAGTATCGGTGCCACAGTATCAGAGCCCCAGTATCAGAGCCACAGTATCGGTGCCCTAGTATCAGAACCCCAGTATCAGAGCCACAGTATCAAAGCCCCAGTATCAGAGCCACAGTATCGGCACCCCAGTAGGCTATCAGAGCCACAGTATCGGCGCCCCAGTAACAGAGCCACAGTATCAGAGCCACAGTATTGGTGCCCTAGTATCAGAACCCCAGTATCAGAGCCACAGTATCGGCGCCCCAGTATCAGAGCCACAGTGTCAGAGCCACAGTATCGGCGCCCCAGTATCAGAGCCACAGTATCGGCGCCCCAGTAGGCTATCAGAACCACAGTATCGGTGCCCCAGTATCAGAGCCACAGTATCGGCGCCCCAGTATCATAGCCACAGTACCGGCGCCCCAGTATCAGAGCCCCAATATCAGAGCCACAGTATCGGCGCCCAAATATCAGAGCCCCAATATCTATCAGAGCCCCAATATCAGAGCCACAGTATCGGCGCCCAAATATCAGAGCCCCAATATCAGAGCCATAGTATCAGAGCCCTGGTATCAGAGCCCCAATATCAGAGCCACAGTATCAGAGCCACAGTATCAGAGCCACAGTATCAGAGCCCCAGTATCACAGCCACAGTATCAGAGCCCCAATATCAGAGCCCCAGTATCAGAGCACCAGTATCAGAGCCACAGTATCAGCTCCCCAGTATCAGAGCTACAGTATCAGAGCCCCAGTATCGGTGCCCCAGTATCAGAGCCCCAGTAATCAGAGCCCCATTATCAGAGCCACAGTATCAGAGCCCCAGTATCAGAACCCCAGTATCAGAGCCCCAGTATCAGAGCCACAGTATCAGAACCCCAGTATCAGAGCCACAGTATCGGCACCCCAGTATCAGAGCCACAGTATCGGCACCCCAGAATCAGAGCCACAGTATCAGAGCCCCAGTAGGCTATCAGAGCCACAGTATCGGCGCCCCAGCATCAGAGCCACAGTATCAGAGCCACAGTATCGGCACCCCAGTATCGGCGCCCCAGTATCAGAGCCACAGTATCGGCGCCCCAATATCAGAGCCATAGTATCAGAGCCCCAGTATCAGAGCCCCAATATCAGAGCCCCAGTATCGGCGCCCCAGTATCAGAGCCCCAATATCAGAGCCATAGTATCAGAGCCCCAATATCAGAGCCACAGTATCAGAGCCCCAGTATCACAGCCACAGTATCAGAGCCCCAATATCAGAGCCACAGTATCAGAACCCCAGTATCAGAGCCACAGTGTCAGCACCCCAGTATCAGAGCTACAGTATCAGAGCCACAGTATCGGCGCCACAGTATCAGAGCCACAGTATCGGCGCCCCAGTATCAGAGACAGAGTATCGGCACCCCAGTATCAGAGCCACAGTATCGGCACCCCAGTAACAGTGCCCCAGTATCGGCGCCCCAGTATCGGCGTCCCAGTATCAGAGCCCCAGTATCGGTGCCCCGGTATCGGAGCCCCAGTATCGGGGCCCCAGTATCGGCGCCTCAGTATCGGCGCCCCAGTATCAGAGCCCCAGTATCGGAGCACAAGTATCAGAGCCACAGTATTGGCGCCCGAGTATCAGAGCCCCAGTATCGGTGCCCCAGTATCAGGGCCCCAGTATCAGAGCCACAGTATCAGAGCCACAGTATCAGAGCCCCAGTATCACAGCCCCAGTATCACAGCCACAGTATCACAGCCACAGTATCAGAGCCACAGTATCACAGCCCCAGTATCAGAGCCACGGTATTAGAGCCACAGTATCAGAGCCACAGTATCACAGCCCCAGTATCACAGCCCCAGTATCACAGCCCCAGTATCAGTGCCACAGTATCAGAGCCACAGTATCACAGCCCCAGTATCGGTGCCCCAGTATCAGAGCCACAGTATCACAGCCCCAGTATCGCAGCCCCAGTATCAGAGCCACAGTATCAGAGCCACAGTATCACAGCCCCAGTATCAAAGCCCCAGTATCAGAGCCCCAGTATCGCAGCCCCAGTATCAGAGCCCCAGTATCAGAGCCACAGTATCACAGCCACAGTATCAGAGCCCCAGTATCACAGCCCCAGTATCAGAGCCACAGTATCGCAGCCCCAGTATCAGAGCCATAGTATCACAGCCCCAGTATCACAGCCCCAGTATCGGTGCCCCAGTATCAGAGCCACAGTATCACAGCCCCAGTATCACAGCCCCAGTATCAGAGCCCCAGTATCAGATCCACAGTATCAGAGCCCCAGTATCACAGCCCCAGTATCAGAGCCACAGTATCGCAGCCACAGTCTCACAGCCCCAGTATCAGAGCCACAGTATCAGAGCCCCAGTATCACAGCCCCAGTATCGGTGCCCCAGTATTAGAGCCCCAGTATCACAGCCCCAGTATCAGAGCCACAGTATCACAGCCACAGTATTGCAGCCACAGTATCGTAACTAAACTACACTGACCATATCGTCTACTAGAGTACCGGTACTACTTTGAGTAGTATATTGTACCGATATATCATAATCTTGCATATCCTGTTTATATTTTATATATAACATGAATCCCTCGCATCAATATTTCTAGACTAAACAAATAATTGTTGGTTAAGGGGAGATGGGTCGTTTTTCTGGTCCCCCTTCATCCTCATGTTTAGCCCAATTAGTTTTCCGATTTTAAGACGTTTGGCACATTAGTTTAGTGATTTTAAGACCTTTCGTCCCATTTCTTTGTCAATATTAAAACTTTTCGTGTCATATAGGTGTTGATTTTTTCCTGGCGAGCGGTAGCGAGACTGAAATTATCTTGAAGGAGGGTTTTGGGCGGGTGTTTTAATAAGCTTGAGGGAGGTCTGCGGAGGAAACTAAAAAAAAAAATTGTAAAAAGATACATAAACGGGCAAATAAATACACCCACCCACATAGGCCGTGGTGGTCAAGTGGTGAGCACGCTCGCGTGTGAATCTGAAAGACCCGGGATCGAATCCCTGCCACGGCGGACATTTAGTGGGTGCGGTAGTACGTCCTAGCATGTTTCACATGCTTGCACCCAGTCAGGGGACATCCTGACGACGTATACAGACAAAACACATATAACAAAGCCACTCCAACACCTTCCTCTCTCTCCAACACCCCTTCTCCCCTCTCAACACTCTTCTCTGAGCTATTGCCGATAAAAATGGCATGTTCAGTCCTGTACAGAATCGTAAGATTCAGAGTCGTAAAGATGCCAGGACGAGCTCATCAGCGGCGGATCCCCAGATCGACCGTGGTGATTGTCACCTAAACATCTACAAAACAAACAAACAAACCCCCCTTCAAACAGGACATGTGACGCCGGCTTTATCGACTATCTCGCCAGCTTCCTGTCATTATTGTGTGCGGGTTTGGTTGGTACGGTATTTCCACAGTCGGACTTCCGGTTCATTCATAATACCTAGCCCACACTGTAAAACATATCAACTCTCTCACTATTCTAGGACGCATTACATTTATGCATCCTGGCTCTTATTAGATGATTTTATTAAGATTAAAAAAGGTACCATATATGGAAGCCTGAGGGTAGATTGGGCCAGTCTTTACCAAAACTAAAGTATTCGCCGCCTGGTCGTATAGAGACACATTTTCCACGCAATATCTTGCAAGACACTGAGCGGTGCGGGAGATATTTCAGTGTTGCATAGGATCTCTAAATGACTCGCTGGTGTGTACAAACCCACAGGAGAGAAATTCGCGCGAAAAATAGCCGATAAATGATGAAAATAAGAGGAAATATAGGTGATAATTGAGGAGGGGGGGGGGGGAAAAGGGGGGAAGGATGGGAAGGGGGAAGTTGAGACACATGAGGATGAGTGGTAAGAAGTACTAGAGGGGAATTATCTCACCTAATGACATATGCCTTTGTTTTGAGAGCCCTGGGGTGTATGGAAGTTTTTTTTATGGTCAAGCTTCCATGATGACTATCGCGTTCGCTATGGTGACCATTCCGTTAGGCCTATCGCGCTTCTCGAGTTAAGGCATATAACAAGAGCTTGACTGGGAGCAGGGATATGAACAGTGCACACTGATACAGTTTATTTGTACAATAGGGTGACAGATACAATAAATACAAGGAGTACAGTATATACAGGATTTCAATGCCGGAAACACAATGATACACAAATATACAAGGATATATAATATACAGATACAATTTGTCATCAGGCAGGTGTTCTCTCTTTCCAGGGCCTTGCTATGGGCTTCTCACTCCTCAGGCACCCTCGAGGGAGGGACATTAGCTGTGTGCAAGGTTGGGTTGTTAGTAGTGTGGGAGCTGGCTGGTGACAGTGTGGGAGTAATGTTTTAAATGGCATAGCTCATGAGGTCAGCTAACCTCATTATCATAAATGTTAGTGTACAATATACCTCCTATGTGCAATACTAGTAGTCCGAGTTTCTCATAAATGTAAATATAAATAAATTATTGTTTTGGATGGTGGTGGCGAGAGGCATTTCCGACCTTTTGTGACGTATAAAAAGGCATTGGGATACCCATAGAATAACACAATCGGTCAAAGAGTTTCAGGAGTCCGGTCACTGGCCACCATGTTGATTCTCAGTACTGTATATCTGTTAAGCAGTAAAAGCAGTTACAAGGATGGACAGATATTTATAAATTGTGGTATGAGAAATTGTATGAGCAGCATTATGCTTAATAATGAAATGTAGAAATTAAGGCAAGCTATCGGATAATGCACTGTGGATGTGAAAATCAAGATGGAATATTTGTATATGATGGACGTACGCTGTTGTGCTAAAGTAGCCTACCTGTGTACCATTACAGTAAACAGTAGACTAGTCGGTACGACTGGTGTTGCCATAGGGATAGAGCTGCCAATACGTATTTATTTATGATTAATGAGACCAAACTATTAATAATTGTATTGATAGATACTTAAGAATAGATACATTTTTCATATGATCTATATATATAAAATACTGCCTTCACATTACTTCATCACATATGAAATATATTAGGTTAAGCTATATCAAGGCAATATCAAAACAGATTCGAAACCCGCGGTCTACCACTATCACAAGAGAGAGGCGAGAGGGGCTGCCATCAACTTTCTAAGCTTAAAATATCTTCCATAACTTTGTTTACTATTTTAGATTAAAATATATGGTAAACCAAGATAACTGTGCAGTATCAATCATTCTTTAACATGTTTTAGACAGTGATAATATGGAAAGGGATATTGCAGGAGCTACAGTATATACCCTTTAATGAAGGCTAACGAGACAGGTAGCCTCGGGCCAGACAATGTATATAAAAGCAGTTGCCGTGGCTGGGAAGATGAGGGGAGGTACAAAGGAGTACAAAGGAGTACAAAGGAGTACAAAGGAAATCAAGCAACAACAGATCTAGTGACTCTTCTAGGTTGCTTGTCCTCCAAAACACTGAGGATCAAGTGTCCAAACAGTGGTTTAGAGTGGGTAAGGGAACATTGGAAAGGGAATTACTGCCCTGGAACTAATGTCCGTGGCAGGATTAGGAAGTTAGTAGGGGACAGATGGGTTAGTAACTGAGGGGGGGATAAAATAAAGTTATTCATTTACAAACGCAGTCAGTCGCGGGTTTGATGCGAGATATTTGTCTAGGCGGAGTTTAATTGAATCAACGGTGATGCAGTCTATAACGTTTCGGGGAAGCCCATTCCACAAGTTGACAACTCGATTGAAGAAGAAATTCTTAGATTCGTGTGAGTTAAAAGATTTACCAATAATTTTGCAACCGTTTCCCCGCGTGTAATTAGATTGGTCGATAGTGAAGTACTTACTAGAGTTCATATTGTCGATGCCTTTGATGATTTTGAACACTTGAATTAAGTCACCTCTTAATCTGCGCTGGGTTAAAGGAAATATATTTAATTCTCTAAGACGCTCTTCGTATGGTTTGTTCTTTAGGCTAGGTATAATTTTGGTAACTCTACGTTGAACTCGTTCTAGCTTGTTTATATCTTTTTGGTAATAAGGGCACCAGGATTGAACGCAGTATTCCAGAAGAGGGCGGACTAAGGAATTGTAAAGGGTTAGGATAACTTCTTTGGATTTATGCTCAAATGACCTGCCTATAAAGCCAATTATTTTGTTTGCCTTCTTAACAACTTCTGAACATTGTTGACTCGGTTTTAGGTTACTCGATATTGTTACTCCCAGATCGGTTTCTCTGTTTACATTCTTAAGCTGAGTACCATTCATCGAATAGTTTGCTTTCTCATTTAGGTATCCGATATGTAGTACTTTACATTTATCCGCATTGAAACTCATTTGCCAAATTTGGGCCCAACATGACAATTTATCTAGATTGTGTTGCATATCGTCAACTTGTTCTTTTGAGAGTACGCTATTTGCAATTTTTGTATCGTCAGCAAATTTTGAGATTGTACAGGTGAGACCCTCATCTATGTCGTTGATGTAAATTAGAAAGAGAATTGGTCCTAGTACCGATCCCTGGGGTACCCCGCTACTTACATTGGTCCATTTAGATGCCTTACCGTTTATGACTACTCTTTGCTTTCTGTCGCTGAGCCAATTTTCTATCCATTTCAACACACCGTCTTGTATTCCATGCGCTTTTAGTTTTAGCAGTAAACGTTTGTGGGGAACTTTGTCAAAGGCCTTTTGAAAATCAAGGTATATAATATCTACAGCTTTACTCTCATCGTAGAGGTTGAGGATATCGTGGAAGAAGTCTAAGAGGTTTGTTAAACAGGAACGTTTTTTACGAAAGCCGTGTTGAGTATCTTTAAGTATGTTATTTTCCTCTAAGTGATTTACGAGTCTGTCTCGTATGACCGTTTCTAGCATTTTACATACAACTGAGGTTAAGCTAATTGGACGATAGTTACTGGGTAGGGATTTGCTGCCTTTTTTTAATATCGGTGTTACGTTGGCTAGCTTCCACTGATCGGGCATAGTTCCAGACTGCAAGGATTTATTGAATAGTAATGTCAGTGGTTTGGAGAGCTCATCCTTAGCTTCCTTTAGAACTCTAGGCGAGATTGTATCAGGTCCAGGCGTTTTATTTACCTTGAGTTTATCTAAACAATTCAATACTTCTCTCTCTGTAACGGTGATATTGCTTAGAACATCTGAATTATCAATCTGAATCGGCGATGGTGTAGGGATATCACTGAGGTCTTCTGTTGTAAAAACTGATGCAAAGAAGGTATTGAGGGCATTACTCATTTGTAATTCGTCTTTGGTGTATTCTCCATTTTCATCGACTAACGGTCCAACAGTTAAAGGAACTACTTTTTTCTTTCTGATATAACTATAGAATTCTTTCGGGTTTGTTTTACTTTGATTCGCAATATGTAACTCTAAGGTCTTTTTACTTTGCTTAATTAACTTTTTGGCTTTGCGTCGTAGCTCTACAAATTTCAGCCGTTCTTCGTCATTTTGTGAGGATTTTACTATATCATTAGCAAATTTTTTAGCAAGCAGGCAGTTTGAAATATCTTTATTCCACCATTTGGGCTTATTATTATGGCCTGGACGCCGTATTTTCGATGGTATGCAGTCTTGCACTGCTTTTAGGTAAGTGGCTTCGAATAACTTCCAAGATGTATTTATGTCGTTATTGTGAATTAAAAAGCTCCAGTCAGTTTCTTTAAACATAGCTTTAAGTTTATGGAAGTTTGCTTTCTTGAAATTAGGGACTTTTTCGATGCTACTATTTGGTTCGTTACTAGTAAACTTTAAAGTGAAAGTTATCGTACGATGGTCGCTGTTACTGAATTCATCACCAACATTCAAATTCTCTATTAATTCTTCTTTTGTTGCAAGTACAATGTCAAGAACGTTATTACCACGGGTTGGCGTTCGAACAAATTGATAAAGCGAACTCTCTTGCAAGTTCGTATACAAGTCATGTCCAGAGTGTGAAGTAAGAGTATCGCCCCACTTGGTCACAGGTAAATTAAAGTCGCCAAAAATTACGGTATCTTGTGAGTTACTTACATCTGCAATTTGTTCGTAAATTTCTCGGTCAGTTTGCACTGATTGAGCTGGAGGTCTGTATATTAATGCAAGTATTATTTTTGTACCTTTATTATTCTTTATTAGCACAAAAGATGCGTCGACGTTCACAATTTGAGGTTTTGACAAGAGGGTAGGGTTAAGACTTTCTTGGATATAAAGTAAAACGCCACCTCCATTTCGATTTATTCGGCTTTTCTCAAACATTACATAACCGGGAAGTGAATACTCTGCTAAAAAGTCTCTATCTTCTGTATTGAGCCAAGATTCTGTTATGCCAATCACATCATAATTTTCTGTAAACACTAGCTCCTCTAAATCTGAAAATTTATTGCGTATGCTACGAGCGTTTGCATAGAAAACCTTTAAATTTTTTATTTTAGAACTCATGGAACGCTCTTTAATAATATTTTTGGTTCTTGTCGGATCTACATTTATGTTCATGGCTGTCCTCGGTCCTCGCTGTCTTCGGTCCTTATCGCTGGTGGTCCTCGGTTGCCTCTGTTTTTTTCTTGGCGTTGGATGATTTATGTCACTGCTGCTTCTTCTCGGATGGCGTTTTTTGATCCATGGCTGCGGACTGCTTCGTGTAGGAGACGACCCATGCGTGCTGAACCCACAGGGTTTAAATGAGTGCCATCCTTGTGGAACAGAGTAGGCTGGTTGTAGGTGGGGAGTGGTCCACATGGAGTCCTCTCGGTGGTGGCTAAGATCTTGGGCAATAAAAGGGAAGTGGTCCATGTGGGGTTGAAGTCGGTTACTATTCGAGGTGGAGGTGGTCAGAGGCATGCGTTGGTCGGCACCGTTATGGCATCTGACCTGGCTACAGATGTCTTCTCGAACAAAGAGGGGGGGGGGGGGGGGATGAAGTATTGGTGGGCTTTGTGGAAACGTTAGCGAAATGCGTTGGTCAACACTGAGGTGTCAGACCCTGCTACAGGTATTTCTCGAATGATAGGAACTCTCAGAACAACAGGAATTCTCAACCAAGGGGAACTCTCGAACAACAGGATCTCTTGAACAACAGGGATGGCTGGGCTGCTAGGGGCATTGTCCCCTCCAGGGTTGTCAGGCTTCGGCGAGGTTACAGGCAACCCCTCTCCCCACTCCTTTCATGTATTGGGGAGTTCCTCCTTCCACTGACAACTTAATTCTTCAAAATAGTCGTCGATCTTGGAGCTCACTATATTTCTAAACTCCCAGAGCTCGTCACACTTGGACAGGGGAACCTCCTGTGGCAGGGTAGGCAGTGAACTGGGACTATTTTCTAAAAATTTGATTTTCACTTGACTAGGATTGTCAGCCCTTTGTCTATGATTCATTCTTAGAAGGTCCCGTAAGTCCTTGGTGCCGTCTGCTATAGAATGGTGTCTGCTTGGGGTGAGGCAGGGAGGAGGAGGGTCTAAATGTGTGTCGCATTTGCAAGCCTCTGTGTTTTGGGAGGGGAATCTGGGCCTTATATAGCTCTGTCCTGGATCGAGAGGCCACTCTGGTCCTCTTAAGTTGGCCATTCAGGTTGCGAGGTGCAGTTTGTGTTTGCTCCCTTGATATGGGAGCAAGACGATGGTCGGGGGTGGTCTGAAGTCTGAGGTTTGAAGATTCCCCAGGCTGGGGCTTTGGCAGGGAAGAGTGCTGTAGCTGGACAATCATCTGCTTCGGTCGCCTCTTCTTCCCCTTGCTTGCCCCGGTCTGATGCTGTAATAGAAGGTGTACCTGACTACCAATCAGGGCCCTAGGTTCGTATGCCGGTGAAATTGCAGTGGGACCCACCTGCAGTATCATGGGTGGCACGGGTGCTGGGGTGGTCAGGTGACCGCATTCTTGCATGAACCTTGGGGAGACACATATTTGGCTCTTGATCCGGGTGTGGCTCACCTGCGATGTCGTTGGTGATATCGTTGGTGCTGGGGGCTCCTTGGAGGTTGTCGTCAGTGCAATGCTTGCCCAACAATGATTAAGCACGTCGGCACGATGGAACTCGTCAGGTTTGGTCGGCATCCCATCTAGGGGAGACAATCTTATATATATCTAGGTGGATGGGACTCTTTAGCCTTGGTCGGCAACCTGTCTAGGGTGGTAAACCTTATATAAATATTCACTGCTCAACTAAGGGTGAAACAGGTTGGTGGATGAACTACGCACCCACCACTGAATGAAAGTGCTAAAAAGATACATAGAGGGCCTTGCAGTTGAATGGACCCTAAAATGAGTGGTCAATCCTGCAAGTCCTTGAATAAACTGGCACAGATTGTCATACTAATGGGGGACAGGACCGCTTGGGGGCGTATTGTGTATGGCCACCCTCATAAAGAGAATTAAAGTGTCTGGCAATAGATAGATAGATAGGTAGATAATCCTCAAGGGGTTGTAATAGATCAAAGGAGTACAAAGGAAGTCGAGCAACAACAGGTCTAGCGACCCCTCGAGGTTGCTTGCCCTCTAAATCACTGCTGTCCAAAGTGTCCAACAGTGGTTCAGAGTGGGTAAGGGACAATTGGAAAGGGAAGCACTGCCCTAAGACCAATGTCCTTGGCAGGGTTAGGAGATGTTAGTATGGGACAATTTGGGTTAAGATCATAACACATCTACAAGTGATCCTCGATGTATCTGAGAAAATAGTAATTCATTTACAAATGCAATCAGTTGCAAGTTTAAGGCGAGGTGCTCGTCTAAGCGATGTTTAAAGGAATCAACGGTGCTGCAGTCTATAACATCTTGAGGAAGCCCATTCCACAAGTTCACAACTCGATTGAAGAAGAAATTCTTAGACTCGTGCGAGTTAAAAGATTTACCAATAATTTTGCAACCATTTCCCTGTGTGTAGTTTGATTGGTCGATTGTAAAGTACTTATTACAGTTCATATTGTTGATGCCTTTGATGATTTTGAAGACTTGAATTAGGTCACCTCTTAATCTGCGCTGGGTTAAAGGAAATAAACATAATTCTCTAAGACGCTCCTCGTATGGTTTGTTTCTTAGATTAGGTATCATTTTGGTACCTCTATGTTGAACTCGTTCAAGTTTATCAATATCTTTTTGGTAGTAGGGGCACCAGGATTGACTGCAATATTCCAGAAGAGGACGGACTAGGGAATTGTAAAGTGTGAGGATTACATCTTTGGATATTATGCTCGAATGACCTGCCTATGATGCCAATTATTTTATTTGCCTTCTTAACCACTTCTGAACATTGTTGACTGGGTTTTATGTGGTGGTGCATGGGTTGAGATAAACATGGAATAATAATTGCCAGCCTGCACTATATATCTTTCAAAATACAATGGCACTGTAATAATTATTAGCAATGGTATAAAGGATTTTGTAGATTGTCTACACCGTACCTGTGACGTCATAGTGACGTCACAGGAGTATCCTCATCCTGGACTGGATGATGGACTTTCACTCCTATGACGTCACAGGTCCAGTGTAGACGATCCACACAATCCTTTATACCATTGTTTAAAATTATTTCTGTGCCATTGCATTTTGCAAGATAATTATGTGCAGGTTGGCAATTATTATTCCATGTTTTTCTCAACCCATGTTTATCTCAACCCATGCACCGCCACCTTTTAAAAGGTTCGTCAAGCAGGAACGTTTGTTATGGAAGCCATGCTGGGTATGTTTGAGTATGTTATTTTTCTCTAACTTATTTACGAGTCTGTCTCTTATGAGTGTTTCTAGCATTTTACAGAGAACTAAGGTTAAGCTAATTAGACGATAGTTACCTGGTAAAGATTTGCTGCCTTTATTTGTAATATCGGTGTTACATTAGCGAGCTTCCATTCATCAGGCATAGTCCCGGACTGCAAGGATTTATTAAAAAGCAATGTCAGTGGTTTGGAGAGTTCACATTTAGCTTCTTTTAGAACCCTAGGTGAGATTGTGTCCGGCCCAGGTGATTTGTTTGAATTAAGTTTCTCCAAACATTATCAGTATGGTACTTCTCTCTCTGTAATGTTGATATTGTTGGCGATGCTGTAGGCCCTGTAGGGGTATCACTAAAGTCCTCTGTTGTAAAAACTGATGCAAAACAGGCATTGAGGACATCACTCATCTGTTCTTCGTCTTGGGTTTAATCTCCGTTTTCATCTACTAATGGTCCAATAGTTGAAGTGACTAATTTCTTCTTTCTGATGTAACTATAGAATTCTTTCGGGTTTGTTTTACTTTGATTCGCAACATGTAACTCCAGTTTTTTTTTACTTTGCTTAATTAACTGTTTTGGGCTTGCACCGCTTTGAAGTAAGTGGTTGTGAAAAATTCCCATGATTTATTTATGTCATTATTGTTACTCAAATAGCTCCAATCAGTTTCTTCAATTATTGCTCTGAGTTTATGAAAGTTTACTCTTTTGCAATTTGGGACTTTCTCACTGCTGCTATTTGATTCATTACTATTAAACTTATACTGAAACTGATCCTTCAATGGTTGCTGTTACTGAATTCTTCACCAACATTCAAACCCTCCACCAAGTCTTTTTTCTTTGTAAATACAAGGTCAAGCACATTATTACCACGGGTGGGTCGTGGATTGAACAAATTGAAAAAGTAAACTTTCTTGCAAGTTGGTGTAGAGGTCATGTCCGGAATGAGAAGTAAGCATATCGCCCCACTTAGTTACTGGTAATTTCAAGTCGCCAAGAATTACGGTATCTTGAATGTTACATATTTCTGAAATTTGTTCGTAAATCTCTTTGTCAGTTTGCACTGATTGAGCTGGAGGTCTGTATGTTAAAGCTAGTGTTATTTTAGTTTACTGATTTTTTTTTAAGAGTACATAAGATATAACAACATTCACAATTTGAGGTTTTGACATTAAGATGGGATTAAGACTTTCTTTGATAAAATACAGAATGCCTCCTCCATTTTTATTGATTCGACTTTTCTCAAACATTGTATAACCGGGAAGTGTATATGCTGCTAGAAAATCTGTCTTTAATATTTAACCTAGATTCTGTAATACCGATTATATCATAATTTCTGTAAACACAATTTCCTCTAGATCCAAAAATTTATTGAGTATCCTACGAGCATTTGCACCTTTAAAGAGTTAGGGTTACATTTAATTGACTGCGCATTTTCTGAGTTTCTGGTTCTTGTGAGATCTAACCTGCCCAGTCAAGCTGCACACGATCGACCCCGTTTTTTGTCCGAAAATCCTTTACCGCATCATTCAGCAGACGATCAAAACGTGCTGCGCCTACCTGGTTCAAATGAACGCCATCTCTTGAAAACAAATACTCATCATGGTAGATGTCATCGCAGATGTCCTCTTCCCTGCATAGGTCAGCAAGTCGACGATTTACGCTGGTGGCTATATTGTAGAATCGGTTATCTGCGTCAATGCGAGGCACAATACCGGTACCTGAAATAACAATTTTATTTGACTTTACTTTAAAAGACTTCATTAGCTCCCGGTACTTGCGTAGTAGATCCTCTGATCGGGTCCATTGGGCATCATTGTATCCAACGTGGATGATGTACGTCGTGTTCGGAGGGGCCAGCATCGATAAATCGTCGACGGCATCAACAACGTCGTCTACACCACCACCTGGGATGCAGAAACACTTTCTGGTCTTGGGCGCTCTGCCACAGAACTCGTGAGTTGGCAGTGGACCATCGAATTGCCACAAGCCAAACTTCTTCCGTTTCCTCTTCTTCATCGCTGTCTGCAAAAATCTCGAAACAATTGTTTTTGTTGTTCCCCAGACTGTCTGGCTGAACAGCCCCAAGATCCCGAGTAAGGCTAAGGCTATAAACGAGCGCCCCCACAAAACCCTCCCTGCTTACCACTAATAAAGCCTGGGTGACCGAAGCCACTCCAATGCGGGGAGCCGAGGAGGGTGCGGAAACGCACGGGAAACCAAAGCCCCACCCAAGGCCCTGTGCCCCTCAGCAATTATGAAGGGAAAGTTGAGGGGCAAAGGAAAAATGTGACGCTTTGGCTCCCAATCTGTCAACCTCTAGGTTGGCAGTAGGGAGGTCAATCCATGGAAGAGACGCCATCACTTGAGATCTATAAAATATATAAGTAAAAGGAACAGTCAGAGTAAGCTATGGGTATGGCAGAGATCGCTCAGCTCTCACTCTGATAGACCAGCCCATCACCATCTCGAAATGGTTTTGACACATGGTTTTGGGGATGATTTTCCTGGGTCTGGGATGCACATTGTTCTTCACGACGCTAAAGTTATCCTAGGGAAGATGAGAGTCCTTAGTTGATTCTGGAACGGCTGCTGGTACGGGCACTGGTTGCGTTGGAATGGTGGCGGTCGACATTGTGGTGCTGGTTTATTGACCCGATGGCACTCCTACGTTGAGTGTGGCGACTTCTTGAAGGGTATCCAGCTTCGTGGTCAGAGCGTCGATCTAACGGTGAGCTGCATTCAATTCATCCGTCAACTTCTGTCGGAGCTCACAGAATCTACAAATATGGACATTGAGATTAATAAAAATGCTAGGGCCAAAACTACCGGAACAACACATGCAGCTTAGTTGTGGCGCCATGACTATTTAATCACAATAAGCCTGAATATCACAAAGACTTACGTTAGTAATGACACAATAGGGTATAAATACTATAAAAGCACTAAAGTACGCTTGAAAGGAGAGAGACTGTAAAGCACTTGCAAAGAAAAGAAAATTAATGACAAGACAAGATTAACTAGAAATTAAAATATAATACATATATATATATATATATATATATATATATATACAGTATATATATATATATATATAAAATATATATATATATATATACTGTATATACAGTATATATATGTATATATATATATATATATATATATATATATATATATATATATATATATATATATATATATACTATATATAATTATATATACCGGTATATATAATATACTGTATATATTATACAGTATATATATAATATATTATATATATACATAATATATATATATACCGGTACATAATATTTTAAGACTGAGTGCTCCACACATACGGGCAGTTTCAGTCTCTTGTCCTATTGGCGGCATTCCAGGCAACCCTGTTAAGGGCTGCTTCACTTGTCAAGTATTTGGATTTGAGATCGGCACGCATAGTCCGATACTAGGTCTTCCTCGGTCCACCCCTTGGTGCAGCTCCCTCCACAATCACATACCTGCATCTTTTCACCCAATTTTGTTCATCCATTCTCTCCACATGTCCATACCATCTCAGTCTACTTGTACGCATCACCTCGCTAATACTCTTTATACCTAAACGTCTCCTCAGCTCAACATTTGTTATTCTATCCTGCAGCCTGGCCCCACACATCCATCTCACCATTCTCATCTCATTAAGTTTCATTCTGTTGACATCCTCTACTTTAACGGCCCATGTTTCTGAGGCATATGTCATTGCACTTCTAACACATGAGGCATACACCTTTCCCTTCAGGGGGAGAGGCATTCTTTTCATGGTCAGAATTGGCAGTAGTTCTCTGAACTTCCCCAAGCCACATCTAATTCTAGCGACAGTGGCAGCCTCGGCCCCACCACCGACAGAGATGGTATCTCCTAGGTAACAAAACTTGTCCACCAGCTCCAATGACTCATTTCCAAAATTCACAGCCACAGGATCATCTCTTAACACAAGCTCGCCTTCGCACACTACGCACTTAAATTTCTCTATTTCTGACTTATCCTTCGGCAGGGGTCCCTTTATTCTACTACAGCACTTACTCCAATGGTGCACCCAGCGTCGACAGATGCTACATTGAATCGCGTTTACGCTCACACCCTTTCCACACACTGCACATGGGTATGCACCGCTCTTTTCCACATTGCCTCGTCTCAATCTATAATGCATAACCTTGGTTTTGTTAATATTGACTCTTAAACCCTTGCTCGCCATGCCCTCTCTCTATCTTCTGAATTTTGCCTCAGCATCTTGCATATTGTCAGCTATTAGGACTAAATCGTCTGTATAAAACAGTTTCAACGGGAATCCGCCTCTATAAACTCTAGACAGTGCCTCCAAGACCATAATAAAGAGGAGGGGGCTGAACCCTGATGAACTCCAACACGGACTGCGAACTCATCACTCAGTACACCCTTCACCCTCACCGCACTTCGCGAATCCTCATACATCTTCATTATCATACGCACCAGCCACTCTTCCACACCAAGTTTCCTCATAGCCCACTGTACAACATCTCTAGGCACCCTGTCAAAGGCCTTCTCCAGGTCTACAAACACAAAGTAAAGATCCCTGCCTTTTAGTAAGTGTCTTTCCTGTATCTGCCTGACTATGAAGATAGCATCGGTTGTACCACGTCCTGGCATAAAACCAAACTGCATATCATCAATGGAGAGGCTTTGCCTGATCAAACCCTCAAAGACTCTCTCACAGACCTTCATGATTTGGTCAAGCATTTTCTGGACCCTATAATTACCTCTATCTAGCGCATCCCCTTTTCCTTTGTACATATTTACTATCACACTTGTGTGCCAATCCTCTGGGATTTTCTCATCTTTAATAATGGTGTTTATCAACTCGGTGACTAAGTAGACACCAGTCTCCCTTGAGGCTTTTATCATTTCAGCGACAATGTCAGAGCACCCTGGAGCTTTACCGTCCTTCATTTTATTGATTGCATCGCTCACTACAGATGGTGCTATCAAAGGAGGGGGTCCAGATATTGGTTTTCCGATACTAAGCTGTTCCTTATCCCATTCAAACTCTACATTTAGCAATTGTTCATAGTGTGCCTTCCATGCTTCTCTGATTTCATTTTTTGCATACACAATCTTCCCATTATTGTTTCTAACACACTGTTCACCTATAATATCCCTACTGTCATTTTTAGCTCGCCTAGCTAGGTTGAAGATCCCATTGGGATTGTCAGTGTTACACACTTGTTCGAGGACCAGGTCCTTAATGCCTTTTTTAGCATTGTAAATAACTCTTTTGGCAGTTCGTTTAGCTGCATGGTATTCCTCCTTGCTGCCTCCCTTCTTGCATGCTTTGAAGCATCTCCTTTTCTCTTTCACAGCATGTTTTACCTTATCGTTCCACCACCAGGAGGTCTTATTCCTGTTGTAACCCTTTGTTTTCCCACAGACTTTGTCAGTGGCGGTGAGAAGGCTATGCTTAAGAAAATTCCATTGACCATTTACATCGTTAGGCCTAGCTTCCTTATTTCTATTCATTTCCTCCAGTTCACTATGAAACCTATCCCTAACTTCCTTGTTCTTCAGCAGCCACACTTTCCTTTTGGGCATGTATACCTTCTTGCGCTTAGGATCTCTGTATAAGCTCATGTCGCACACAAATAGCTTATGCTGGGGGATACATTCTTCGCTCGGGATGACCTTTACATCCTGAACCAGTTTCCAGTCTTTCCTGTTAACCAAGAAGTAATCTATCTGGCTACTGGAGACCCCAGAGTTATATGTGATCAGATGGCTCTGTCTTTTCTTGAACTTCGTGTTACCGTACACACAACCATGTTGAGTGCAACGCAGGACTCCAGTATACAGTATATTCGCCTTCCAGATTCCTCCTTCTGCAACCATTTCTTCCATGTACCCCCTCGTATCCATCTGCTGATGCTCCCACATGACCATTCAGGTCCCCTCCCACGATTGTTATTTCATTCTCCGAGAGGCCTGAAATGACACTGACAGTGTCATTCCAGAAGTCCTCTTTTATCTCTTTCTGTAGACCAGCCTGTGAGGCATATGCAGATATCACATTCAGAATTCTTTCACCAACTTTCAACTTCAAAACAATCAGCCTTTCACTAACTCTTGTAATCTGAAGCACACTTGCGGCCAGCTCTTCAGCCACCAGAACACCCACTCCTCTTTTCGCTTTATCAGTCTCCACCCCCATCCAGTAGATCCTATATCTTTTCTTTCTTCCAACAATCCACTGTACCCCAGGCCCTTTCCAGTGTTTCCTGGGCACAGCAGACGTCCACTTGCCTCCTCTCACACATCTCAGCCACTTCATTTGCACTCAGGTTCAAACTACCAACATTCACACTAGCAAGTCTGAGATTGTGGGGGGCATTTGTCTTTGTCCTGTGCGGTTTTGGATCATCGGACTTACGTTTTTTCTCTTTAGTTTTAGTCATATTCGGTAAATTTGGCTGGCAGATGGGCATCACCCCCCCCCAGAAGCCCGGCTCCAGTCTACCCCGGGGACCATTCCCAGCACCTTCCCCCAAGAGATTACAAGGGGGTAGGATCCAGTGGCCTCTGTATGCCCCACCAGAACCAGCCGCAGGGACGCACCCCGTGCGCGTACATGGCACTACGACTGGCCTGGTATTTTTCACCCAATGACAGGGCAGCCTCCTGGAGCGCTACCACCAGGTTCGGGCCCCTATACTAATGGACGGAAAGTGCCAGTCCGGAGAAACACTACGTACTGTACCCTCTGGATCCTATTCGTCCAGGTTGGGCCCAAGGCGCCAGGTCTGGATCCAGAGGGAACGACACTCACTGCCAGTGTGCCGCCACTAGGCAACTTGGAACAAGAACAATGAAGCCCTGTCACAGCACTGTCATATGAACAATGCCAGCGCCAATAACAAGGCTTCATTGTATAGTAATGGCTGTGTGTCCGCAAGTCTAACGCCATCCCCCTTATTAGTCGCCTTGTACGACACTCAGTAGGATGCGAGAGGTATATTATTTTTTTCCTCCACCATAGGTGAAGGCATCCTTACCCCCTGGGTGGTAATTTTTTTTTTTGTTTTTTTTTTTTTTTTTTGTATATTCCAACTACTCCCTCTCGGGCATAGGCTGATAGCCTTTACACTCTACCGCTGAACACGGAAAGGCCCGCGAGGTCTTGCTCCAGTCTAGGGAGTGAGACATGTGAAGCTTCACGGCTCGAAGAAACTCCATCTCTGAAGCTGCTCCGCCTCTGTGCTTCACAGTCTCATCCCCCAGGCTCGGACCCTCGCTCTCAGAACGCCACTTATTGAGCAATTAACTCACTAGGCATTGCCCCCCTGTAGCATATTTTTGAATATGGGAATATTCATACAATGCTATTTAATCAGGGAACAATGAGGGTATTTTGTTGGCATTTCGGTGTGCTGTGGTAATGCACTGATACTAGGTACAGCATAAATTCCATCCCAATAATATCTTCCTATTGACATAATTGGGATTCGAACCCGGGTCCATTGGATTACCAGTCCAGTGGCAAGACCACTCCGCCACACCTCCCCTTATATATATATATATATATATATATATTAAAATTTCAGTGGGAGAAGGTTAGATTAGCCTAGTGAGAAACTGGACAAACATTAATTGTTAATATACAGTGTACAGTGGTGACACAATAAAATAATGAAACGTAAATACTACATGCCTGAAAAGAGTAATAGGCTTATAAATATGATGACAAAGTATGGTACCTGAAATGCACTTAATTAGGTTATCGAAGGACAGTAACATAACTAAATTATTCTAACTCGATATTTAACTATCTAAGAAATGTTATATGTGTGCGATTTAAATAGTCGGCTTGGATTACACAAAAGAAACTAAAGTTCAACTAGGTGACGTACAGTAAAGGCTAGAGTTCAATATATAGAATACAAGAGAGTTGGATTATGATTCCACAGATGGCGCTGGCATTGGCATGGGTCTAGCTTATAGACAAGCAAAATTTGACAAACGTTTATCAGTAAAAAAAAAAAAAACAGCACAATGTCGTGCAAGGTTACTACATGGGAGGTTTAGCAAGCACTTAATTAACTGCAATAAGGGCTACAATAAAACAATAAGTGCTAGATTTTTATATATTAACCCGGGAACGGCGAGAACACTCTTAAGAGGTTTGGTGGGCAAAGGCGAGAACAATCTTAAGAGGGAAGGCCTAATTTTTCTTTTTTTTTTAAAGGGCCCCAGTAGCACTTAAAACAATTTTTTGTTTTTTTCCTCCATACCTCATATCACTTCTCCACATCCCCCCTTCCCCCCCCCCCCCCTTCAATTATCACCTATTTTCCCTGTTATTCCCTTATTCATTGGTATATTTTCGTGTAAACATCTCCAAACCGATCCTAGGCTGTGTACAATCCTCGAGAGAACAGGGTGTGAGGCTGGCTGGCTCACACTTGATGAACGAACCGCTCGCTAACAATTCGCGATTTTGACCAGCCAAATGATATTCCCACTTGTTTTATAGTTGTTACAGGTTACTATCTTAATATTAAAGGTAAAATAGGCATATATGAATAAGTAATAACGATATTTATCGTAAAATGACGATTATAGGCAGGAATGGAGTTTAACCCTCTCCGACATATAACACAATTTTGAGCCTATTGGGGATACTTTAAAGCCTTTGTTACCATCAGGGGTATTTAGAAACCTTTAGTTTAGTTACTTCAACCTCTGCAGTTGTCTTTGAGTTAGCTGTTGGCAGAAAACTAATTTTGGAGAGGTAATTATAAGAGTGAGAGAACTCTATTTCTTATTGCTAATCTGGCAACCTCTGTGTCATAAATGCGTGAAAGGGTTAAAATTGCCACCCAGAACTGTGGTGTTCACTACACCCTGTGCGCGCGCGTCGGGTTAAACACAAGCAGATAGTTTGTTTAGGCATTTGTTGCTGAAAGTATTAAAATTGGCACACACAATCATAGAGACAATATAATCAAAATTAGATCGGGAGGTATCATAGGTTTAGCCTATGTTGGCTTCAACAGCCCCTTTTCAATTAATTTCCATTAGAGTTCTGAAACACTGATTTTTGCCTCAAACTGTATAACGTGGTAGAGATGTCAAACTAGTCTCAAATGACTCGTCTGGGCAAGGGAAAAAACTTATATTCATACAATGTTTGGCTAATGTTGACCGTTTGACTTGTACTGGTCCTTGTCATTAATCATGCCACAAATTGATAAGAAATGTTGCCAATTGTCCCAAAGTTGATGAACTACAGGAACCAGTACAAGTCAAACGGTCAACAGTAGCCAAACACCCTCATAACCTGATACTTGTTATGTGGATCATTTCTATGTAGCTTTGTCCATTCTAAACCTCAACGTCTGCACATCAACTACCATCACAAGCCTCTCTAGCTTTGTAGGGAAATAAATGTTGTTTGTTTCTCTGCATACACAACTTGACCACTATTGATCAGTGACCAAATAACTCAAACAGTAGATCATTTCAACCTGTGCAAGTCAACCGTACAGGCTTAACTAATGCTGACAGGTTTACTTGGGGTAGAACTTTGAAAACACATTGGTTTAGTTAGCTGGTCATAACTTAGCACTGGTTGAGAGATTCTAGTGGAAATTATCTATAGTTGAGTTGCTGAGGAACCCTTTTAGGCTACACCTCATACAAACCTTACACACACACACTCCATATATATACCCTTTCTGATTCAATTAAGCTTATCACTTATTTTATTTTATCTATCATTTATATAATAGATGTTTTGGCCAGAACTCTCCCGTAGTAGGGTACCCCTATCCTCTCACCCTACACTCAATAGACTAAAATTCTTCTACATTGAGCTCACAACCTCTCCCTTGTAAATAAATTATGTCCACCGCTCTCCCTCAGGGCCCCTATCCTGTAAAGGTTCACTACTTTCCAGATCTCTCATACTAGCCTACAGATTGTCTTCAATTCAATTCAATTCAATTCAAAATATTTTATTGTTGTAAATTGTTAAAACATTTTGTTTTGTTTTCTATATTCCAACTGCTCCCTCTCGGGCATAGGCTGAGAGCCTGTACATTCCACCGCTCAACACGGTGAAGCCCGTGAGGTCTTGTTCCAGTCTGGGGAGTGAGACATGTGAAGCATCCACCATGGCTCGAAGCAGCTCCATCTCTGAAGCGGCCGGTTGCTTCGCCCAAGTGCTTCACCGTCTCACCCTCCAGACTCAGACCCTCACTCTCAGAACGCCACCTATTGAGCAGTGAACTCACTAGGCATTGTCCCCCTGTAACATATTTTGAATATGGGAATATTCATACAGTGTTATTTATTCAGGGAACAATGAGGGTATTTTTTTGGTATTTCGGTGGGCTTTGTGGTAATGCACTGATACTAGGTACAGCACAAATTCAATCCCAATAATATCTTCCCATTGATATATCGGGATTTGAACCCGGATCCATTGGATTACCAATCCAGTGGCATGACCACTCCACCTCACCTCCCCTAATTCATCAACATATGTTGATAACATCAATACTGTCTATAATTATGTTTTACAACAAAAGAGGATTTGATGCCATAAGGCATATATGTCCTCTAGCAACTATAATGCATTATTCATTTGAACAGAAAAAAGGAGAAGGTGCAGTTGTGCATAGAATTATAGTACACAAAAATATAAATGAGATTCATGGTAGTAATCATGAATAATGAACACGAACACAGCATTACAATGTTTAACTATCCAGGAAATTATGCTTCAGTCGTCTTTTATAAGAAGTTAGGCTACACTGAATATCTATCTTATCTAACAAGTCATTCCAGATTGTAACGCCTTTGTGACGAAACGTTTTATTCATTAGTGTAGTTCTACAGACTGGTACATGTAATTTATTTCGTTGTCTAGTTACATAATGATGTAGATCAAGGTTGGCAGAAAACATTATACTCATTATTGAAGGAACAAGACCTCTTTTAACCTTAAACATCAATGTGGCAATTACATATTCATAGATATCACTAATTTTTTATAATTTTAAAGATTTAAACAGTGGTTCTGTATGTTGTCTATAAGATGCTGAGCTGATAACTCTTACAACCCTCTTCTGAGTAGTAACGACTGTTCTCAAGTGACAATAACTTGTTGCACCCCATGCTTCTATACCGTATGTAATATAGGGATAAATAAAGCTGTTGTAAAGGGTAACCAGGGTCCCAGGGCTCAGTGTTTGTTGCACCCCATGCTTCTATACCGTATGTAATATAGGGATAAATAAAGCTGTTGTAAAGGGTAACCAGGGTCCCAGGGCTCAGTGTTTGTTGCACCCCATGCTTCTATACCGTATGTAATATAGGGATAAATAAAGCTGTTGTAAAGGGTAACCAGGGTCCCAGGGCTCAGTGTTTGTTGCACCCCATGCTTCTATACCGTATGTAATATAGGGATAAATAAAGCTGTTGTAAAGGGTAACCAGGGTCCCAGGGCTCAGTGTTTGTTGCACCCCATGCTTCTATACCGTATGTAATATAGGGATAAATAAAGCTGTTGTAAAGGGTAACCAGGGTCCCAGGGCTCAGTGTTTGTTGCACCCCATGCTTCTATACCGTATGTAATATAGGGATAAATAAAGCTGTTGTAAAGGGTAACCAGGGTCCCAGGGCTCAGTGTTTGTTGCACCCCATGCTTCTATACCGTATGTAATATAGGGATAAATAAAGCTGTTGTAAAGGGTAACCAGGGTCCCAGGGCTCAGTGTTCTCAAGTGACAATAACTTGTTGCACCCCATGCTTCTATACCGTATGTAATATAGGGATAAATAAAGCTGTTGTACAGGGTAACCAGGGTCCCAGGGCTCAGTGTTCTCAAGTGACAATCACTTGTTGCACCCCATGCTTCTATACCGTATGTAATATAGGGATAAATAAAGCTGTTGTAAAGGGTAACCAGGGTCCCAGGGCTCAGTGTTCTCAAGTGACAATCACTTGTTGCACCCCATGCTTCTATACCGTATGTAATATAGGGATAAATAAAGCTGTTGTAAAGGGTAACCAGGGTCCCAGGGCTCAGTGTTCTCAAGTGACAATAACTTGTTGCACCCCATGCTTCTATACCGTATGTAATATAGGGATAAATAAAGCTGTTGTAAAGGGTAACCAGGGTCCCAGGGCTCAGTGTTCTCAAGTGACAATCACTTGTTGCACCCCATGCTTCTATACCGTATGTAATATAGGGATAAATAAAGCTGTTGTAAAGGGTAACCAGGACCCAGATTCACTAACGGTCGTAGCGTGCGATGTCGTACAGCAACCTACGATCGTTCCTAAGGGAGTGCGGAAGGTGTATTCACGAACGCATCGTTGAGCTCCCTTACGGCTCCCTTTCGGTTATTTTCACCGAGGCTTCTCTTGACCAATCAGGCGCTTGGCCTTTGTAAATAAACAATATGTCACCCATATGACCGAAGCGCCAAGAAGAACCTAATATACTTTAATTTATGAGCTTGTCATTGTTTAGCATGGCTAATTCGATCCACCACAGCCAGCAGGAAGAAGAATAGAGTATCTTGTGAATTGATGATAAGAAATTAGCCTAGCTAGGCTACAGGGAAGTCTGTTAGTGGCCCAAGTTAAAGGATTTTCGACGGATTGATCATTGATAATCATATGTTAGGCTAGTTGGGAGTGTATTATTTATACCTTAACCACAGTATATTGTTCTACTTTACCATGTCTACACCTAGACAGGGCGAGCCAAACCAAAATGCCAGACTTTACTATGTCTATGCCTACACAGGCAGTTCTAGCCAAGCCAAAATGCCAGACTTAGCCTAGGCCTAATATTTCAAAATAGGCCTAGGGTATTTTGTTTTGTATTCACAACACCTCAAGGCCTATCTACCTTTTCAAAATAGGCCTAGCATAGGCCTCTTCAATCTATTATCCAACAGTTGGCCATGGGAAATAATGATAGGTTGAGGGGGGCTTTGTCCCCCTCACCTCCCATGACTTATTGCCATCATCAAATATATTACCAGCATGGGACTAATAACAGCTAGTTAACAATGAGGACGGTACGCCTGCAACCACCATCTTAACCTGCTAGGCTTCTACTTTACCATGCTTAGGCTACACCAAGCTAGGCATTGCTAGCCAAACCAAAATACCATACGTAGGCCTAACTTTTCTAGCCTAAATAGCCCTAACTTTTTCAAAATAAACGTAGGTTATATCCTAGGCTAGGCTAAACAAAAATATTCACAACACCATATAGGCTAGCCTATTATTTGTTGTTTAGACTATGCCTAGGGTAATTCTTTTCATAATGTTTTTCCTGTGATAATTTCAAATTTGTTGAGGAAATAGGCTACCCTAATCAAACCCAGCTAGGCATTGCTAGCCTAACCAAAATACCATACATAGGCCTAACTTGTCTAGCCTAAATAGCCCTAACTTTTCAAAATAAACCTAGGTTATAGCCTAGGCTAGGCTAAACAAAATTATTCACACAGCGTTTATTATTTATTAATTTTTTAGGCTAGGCCTAGGGTAATTCTTTTCATCATTTTGTTCCTGTGATACTTTCAAATTTGTTGAGGAATAGGCTACCCTAATATAACTCAGAGGTGGTGGGGAGTTGGAATAAAACATTTCCGCAATAAATGAGGATTAAAATCTACTAATGGTAGGCTACGTGTTGTCGCAGCACATGCATTTGTGCATCAATTAACCTTGACTAGGTCTAGGCTGGCATATGTAGGCTATTCATAGCTTAATTCGGCCTGTCATAACACATTAAGGATACAAATGTATTCATACTTTGTATTAAATGCATTAATGGTGTTGTAAACACAAGTTAACAATCATATTGCGCTATTATTGCCTCAATAATGACTTAGTGTGTCATAAAGAGCTATACTGCAGACGAATTTGTTATGGTCGCGGGTTGTGTTATCGATATTTGTGTACCTATATCCGGGTCAAATTCATGTAAGGGTGGTCTGGACCACCCTTTGCGAAAGGGGATTTTAGGGGCTTCCTACGATCAAAGATGGCCGCTACGACGCTTCGTGAATACCAGCGTTGAGACGTAAGGGAACGGTAAGGGAGTTTTCGGATCGTACGACCGTTAGTGAATCTGGGCAGACAATCACTTGTTGCACCCCATGCTTCTATACCGTATGTAATATAGGGATAAATAAAGCTGTTGTAAAGGGTAACCAGGGTCCCAGGGCTCAGTGTTCTCAAGTGACAATCACTTGTTGCACCCCATGCTTCTATACCGTATGTAATATAGGGATAAATAAAGCTGTTGTAAAGGGTAACCAGGGTCCCAGGGCTCAGTGTTCTCAAGTGACAATCACTTGTTGCACCCCATGCTTCTATACCGTATGTAATATAGGGATAAATAAAGCTGTTGTAAAGGGTAACCAGGGTCCCAGGGCTCAGTGTTTGTTGCACCCCATGCTTCTATACCGTATGTAATATAGGGATAAATAAAGCTGTTGTAAAGGGTAACCAGGGTCCCAGGGCTCAGTGTTTGTTGCACCCCATGCTTCTATACCGTATGTAATATAGGGATAAATAAAGCTGTTGTAAAGGGTAACCAGGGTCCCAGGGCTCAGTGTTTGTTGCACCCCATGCTTCTATACCGTATGTAATATAGGGATAAATAAAGCTGTTGTAAAGGGTAACCAGGGTCCCAGGGCTCAGTGTTTGTTGCACCCCATGCTTCTATACCGTATGTAATATAGGGATAAATAAAGCTGTTGTAAAGGGTAACCAGGGTCCCAGGGCTCAGTGTTTGTTGCACCCCATGCTTCTATACCGTATGTAATATAGGGATAAATAAAGCTGTTGTAAAGGGTAACCAGGGTCCCAGGGCTCAGTGTTGTTCTAGCCTTACATATTATACCAATGCCTTTAGACATTTTATTTTTAATAAATTTCACATGTTCTGACCATGATAATTTAGAGTCTATAACTACACCGAGGAATTTCGTGCTCTCCACTTTTTCAATTAATTGATCCTATATGCACATTGTAGTATTTGATTCAACTTTTTCAATTAATTGATCCTATATGCACATTGTAGTATTTGATTCAACTTTTTCAATTAATTGATCCTATATGCACATTGTAGTATTTGATTCACACTTTACAATTAATTGATCCTATATGCACATTGTAGTATTTGATTCAACTTTTTCAATTAATTGATCCTATATGCACATTGTAGTATTTGATTCAACTTTTTCAATTAATTGATCCTATATGCACATTGTAGTATTTGATTCAACTTTTTCAATTAATTGATCCTATATGCACATTGTAGTATTTGATTCAACTTTTTTCTTATTTGTTCTAAATACCATATAGTGGGTTTTATTAATGTTTAGAGATAACTTATTTACAGTCGTCCAAGTGAGTCATTTTTTATGGTCATTATTCATATCGTTTGTTATATGATTTATGTTTTTACCACTAATAAAGACATTCCTATCATCTGCAAATGATATAGGCAATAGATTCTGTGAAACATTAGCGAGGTCATTAATATAAATAAGATAAAGCAAGGGACCCAACACTGAGCCCTGTGGTACCCCAGACTTAACTATAGAAGAAGATGAACATACATTATTAACACCTTACGAGCGGCCTAGGCGGTAACTTCTACTACCTGCCAAGCGGGGTGTTTTACCCTAAACGAGCTTATTTCCGTGCTCTTTTTCATGCATAAACAAGAGCCAGAGCGTAATACAATTATGTATCCCTGAAAGGGCATTAATTGAGCTTTCCAATGACACAGAACCATCCTTCTACGACCACGCGTTCTCTTGCAACGATCGTGCAAGACGAGTGCAAAATCCCTAAAATACGGTAATTTCCTTACATAATTCCCTGTGTATCGAGGCAGTGAGTGTGAGTGTGTGTGGAGTAGATGTCAGTAGTCGCGCGGGACCCGTGCCGAACGGTCATGAGCCGACCTATGCTCCTCCCACCGCTCGGCTCTCTCTCAGAGCACATTACGTGCTCAAAATTGCATGCTACTATAGCCGGGCCCCGCTCTTTAGGTTGGGGTTCTCTTGTCCGACTATAGCCGGGTGCTGCCAAAGAGGGGTTAAAACTTACATACTGTAATCTGTCCGTCAAATAGCTTTTAAACCAATTGTATGTGTTACCCCTTATTCCATACATTCGCATTTTTTCCAATAATATAAGAACATAAGAACATAAGAAAATGGGAGTCTGCAAAAATAATAAAGAAAGGAGGTGAGATGTTAGTAGAGCCATTGAAAATGTTATTTGAGGTATCGTTTAATACAGGACAAATCCAGATGGACTGGAGAGAGGCGAACATAACAGTTATATTTAAGAAGGGAAAGAGAAATGACCCAGGGAATTATAGACCAGTCAGTTTGACCAGTGTTGTGTGTAAACTAATGGAAACGGTAATTAGAGAAGGAATAATGGATCATATGAAGTCAAACAAACTTTTCAGTGGGAGACACTTCGGATTCTTGCCGGGGAGGTCGACGGTACTACAGCTAATTAAGGTGGTAGATGATTGGATGCAAATTCTAGAAGATGGTGATGTAATAGACGTGGTATATTGCGATTTTATGAAGGCCTTCGATAAGGTCCCACATAAAAGGTTAATAGAGAAAGTTAGAAGCTATAATATAGGGGAGAAATGTGTGAAATGGATAGAAGCCTTCCTGAAAGATCGGAGACAGAGGGTACTGGTGAATGGAATAGGCTCGGGGTGGAGGGAAATTACAAGAGGGGTACCTCAGGGATCTGTGTTGGGACCACTGCTGTTCATTATATTTATCAACGACTTACCTGAAGTTATAACTAATGGAAGTGAGGTATACCTGTATGCGGATGACACTAAGCTGTATAGAAGAGTGAGGAGTAAGGAAGATGTGGGTTTGCTTCAAGGAGATGTGGAGGGCATGAAGGGATGGTCTGAGCATTGGTTAATGCCTTTTCATCCAAAAAAATGCAAGTACATGCGGATTGGGACAAGCAAGATAGACAAGGTAGGATACAGTATGTATGAAGCGATGGAGGAAGTGAATGCAGAAAAGGATATAGGAGTAGTGATAGACAATAAGTTAAATTTCTCAGAACATTTAGCGGAAAAGATAAACAAAGCCAATAGAATTGTAGGGCTGATAAGGAGGACATTTGTGTCACTTGACGAAGAAATCTTCAGGAATCTCTATACAGCGCTGGTTAGGCCGCGCCTGGAATATGCGAACCAGGTGTGGGCTCCATATATGGTAAAGGATATAGAAGCAGTGGAGAAAGTGCAGAGGAGAGCTAGCAAGCTGGTACCAACGTTGAAGAACGCGGGCTATGAGCAGAGGTTGAGGACACTGGGGCTTCCGACACTGGCATATAGGAGAAAGAGAGGGGATATGATAGAGACTTTTAAGATAGTGTCAGGAAAGTACGATGAGGATGTGTGTGAGGGTATCTTCTTGATGCGGGAGGGAACAAGAACGAGAGGACACTCTAAGAAAATGTACAAAGAAAGAAATAGGCTTGAGAAGGCAAAGAACTCATTTTGTGATAGAGTGGTAAATGAGTGGAACGCACTGCCCCAGTATGTAGTCGATTCCGAATCAATAAGGGAGTTTGAGAGTAATCTTGATAAAGCATGGGTAAGACAAGATTTGAAGTTTGATTATAAAACAAAAATACAGAATAGTAAAAATGTTGCGTCTGCTACCGCCGCCGCCAACACTGTGAACGACCGCAGCAGTGCAAGTACTGGTACTGAGCTGGATACACAGGCCTAGTTTGCCTTTTTCCAGAGGATCTACTGTAAGAAACTGTAAGAAAAATGCAGATCGGCCCATACAAGGCAGATCCCTGTCACACCCAACCCCAATTACAAGGCCCAATTATAGGCCCAACTCACTAATACATTGAGTACTGACCCCACCAAAACGGTCAGAGATTAACACAAGATTACGGGGGTCTGCTGAGCGCCGATTGGCCCACACCTGGTAGATCCCCCTCACACCCAACCCATCTCGTCCATATGCCTATCTAATTTTATCTTAAAGCTCCCTATCGTTCTTGATCCCACTATATCACTTGGTAGCCTATTCCACCCATCTACAACTCTGTTACCAAACCAATATTTGCCTATATGTTTTCTGAAACGAAATTTATCTAATTTATAACCATTTGTTCGAGTTCTTTCGCTATCACTGAGCTTCAGTACAATTTTCATGTCTCCTTTATTTACCCCACTGAACCACATGAATACTTCTATCTTATCCCCTCTAACTCTGCGTCTTTCTAACGAATGTAAGCCTAATTTGTTCAACCTTTCTTCATATGGTAGATTTCTAATATTATGAATAATTTTTGTCATTCTTCGCTGTACTCTCTCCAAGGAATCTATATCCATTCTGTAATAAGGACACCAAAATTGGACAGCATAATCCATATGAGGTCTTACTAATGACAAGTAAAGTTTCAAGATAACTTACTATGTTTTACTATGATTTACAGTGTCAAAGGCTTTACTGAAATCTAAAAATACATCTAAGACGTTATTACCTTTATCTAATTCATTGGCGATTTTATCAATTAAAGTTATAATAGCCAAATAAGTTCCATACCCACTCCTGAATCCAAATTGATATTTGTACAATAGTTTATGTTTATTAACAAAAGATATCAACCTATCATGCATAACACGTTCAAATATTTTAGAAAATACAGGTAAAATAGATATCGGACGGTAATTGTTGACCAGTCTGGCATCACCACTCTTGTAAAGAGGAGTAATTTTTGCTGTTTTTAATTCTTTTGGAAATACGCCTTCCATTAATGATAGATTAACAAGTTATAGAGGTATTAGTTTATTATCAGTGGTTGGAAAGCTGTATGGCAGGGTGTTGATAGAGAGGATAGTAAAGTGTACGGAAGTGGCAATAGGAGAAGAACAGTGCGGTTTTAGGAGGGGAAGAGGGTGCGTGGATCAGATGTTTGCAGTAAGACAGTTATGCGAGAAGTATTTAGAGAAGCATAAGGAGATATTTTGGGCTTTTATGGATTTGGAAAAAGCGTATGATCGTGTGGATCGTGAAGCAAAATGGAAGTTGTTAAGGATTTATGAAATTGGAGGAAATTTGTTAAAAGCAGTTAAGAGTTTTTATGAAGGGAGCAAAGCATGACATTGTGTTAGAATAGGAAATGTTCAGTTGAGTGAATGGTTTGAGGTAAAGGTAGGTTTGCGACAGGGTTGTGTATTGTCACCATGGCTGTTTAATATGTTTATGGATGGTGTGGTGAGGGAGGTGAAAATGAGAACTATGGGAAGAGGATTGGGTTTAGTAGGAAAAAATGGTAGAGATTGGGAGTTGAATCAGTTGCTGTTCACTGATGACAGCATTGGTGGTAGATTCTGAGGAGAAATTGCAGTGGGTAGTCAAAGAGTTTGGAGTAGTTTGTGGGAGGAGGAAACTGAAGGTGAACGTCAATAAAAGTAAAGTAATGATGTGTAATAAGGGTGATCGTAGGGTGAATCTAGATGTGAGGCTGGATGGGGAAATATTGGAACAAGTAGAGTGTTTTAAATATCTAGGAGGAACGATAAGCAGGAGTGGAGGTATGGAAATGGAGGTAAAACAGAGAGTGTGTGAAGGAAGGAAGGTTTTCGGAGCAATGGGAAGTATGTGGAAGACGAGAAATCTCTGAATGAAAGTAAAAAGTGCAATGTATCAAGGAATTGTTGTGCCAACAGTGATGTATGGGGCTGAGACACGGGCTCCGAAGAAAAAGGAGATAAGAAAGCGGGATGTGATGGAGGTGAGCTGCTTGAGGAATATGTGTGGAGTTACTCGTAGAGACGGATTGAGGAATGAAGAGATACGTAGGAGAGTGGGGCAACAGGAACATTTATCAGCCAGAGTGGACAGAAGGGTGCTGAGCTGGTATGGTCATGTTGAACGAATGGGAAATGAAAGGCTTACAAAGAGAATATGTGAGTCAGATACAAGGGGAGATAGAAGGGCAGGAAGACCCCCCATTAAGATGGAGAGACTGTGTAAGACAAGCTTTGGATGATAGAGGAATGACTATAGATCAGGCAAAGGAAGTGGTAATAAACGGGAATGAATGGAGAATGCTTGTGAATAGTTGAGTGAACACAACACATGGTCATTTGGGGGAAGGGGTCGGGCGCAAGTTGGACTAGATAATAGTCCATCAGGTGCCTGGCCCAGGGAGACGATTATATGAAGGGTGCGCCTGGAAGTGTGGTGGGCGGGCTTGTGGCTTTGGCTCCGCTGCATGTCTGCCTGCCGAGATCGGAGCCTCTCCGGGTGGTCGGGGGCCGGGGGAGTGCTGGGGCGACCTTGGTGACCCTGGTCTCTGGGTGTTCTCCTGGGTGACCTAGATGTGTGTGACTTTTGTGTTTTGTCTGTGTTTGTTCGTTGTTCTGTCTTGTGTTTTGTGTTTTCCCTGTTCTTGCTCTGGCTTGAGTCGGCCACCCCCAAGAAAATAAAAACAAAAAATAATAAAATAGAGTAAAATAGAAAATAAAAATAAAAATAGGAAAAGTGTGGATTGGGCCTGAGCATATTGGGCGTGAGCATATACAAGGCATCAAGATAGTATGAATGAGTTTCTTTTACAATTTTAGTGCTGATGCCATCCCATCCGGGGCTTTTGTCTTTTAATGTACTTATTATGCCTTTACTCTCAATATTATCAACCGGTCTCAGAAAGAGTGAATACGGATTAACTGTTGGCATAACTGATGTAAATGTCTCATTGGTCGAAGGCAACGACTCACTTATTTTAGTTCCCACATTAATAAAGAAATTATTGAAAGCATTAGAGTGCCCGTGTTATCCCTCACTAAAGCATTAGAGTGCCCGTGTTATCCCTCACTAAAGCATTAGAGTGCCCGTGTTATCCCTCACTAAAGCATTAGAGTGCCCGTGTTATCCCTCACTAAAGCATTAGAGTGCCCGTGTTATCCCTCACTAAAGCATTAGAGTGCCCGTGTTATCCCTCACTAAAGCATTAGAGTGCCCGTGTTATCCCTCACTAAAGCATTAGAGTGCCCGTGTTATCCCTCACTAAAGCATTAGAGTGCCCGTGTTATCCCTCACTAAAGCATTAGAGTGCCCGTGTTATCCCTCACTAAAGCATTAGAGTGCCCGTGTTATCCCTCACTAAAGCATTAGAGTGCCCGTGTTATCCCTCACTAAAGCATTAGAGTGCCCGTGTTATCCCTCACTAAAGCATTAGAGTGCCCGTGTTATCCCTCACTAAAGCATTAGAGTGCCCGTGTTATCCCTCACTAAAGCATTAGAGTGCCCGTGTTATCCCTCACTAATGTTCCCTCGATATTAAGCTCATCCGTACTCTTCGGTTGTTGTGGTTTTCCTATTACCTCCTTGATTAGTTCCCAGGATTTTTTAATATTACCAATATTTCTCTTAAACAACTCGTCATAATGGTCTCTCTCAGATTCTTTAAAAAAAATTGAAGTAGTCTTTTGTAATCCAGAGATTTGTTTTTAATTGATAGATTAGAAGATTTTAATGTTGATATATACAATTTGTTTTTTATTTTGATAGAGCGTGTTAAGGCCTCGGTCAGCCAAGGCTTTCTGTTTCGATAAGTTATTTTAATCGTCAAATGCAGGGACTAACTTAAGAAGGTGCGATAAAGACTGATCAAGACCTCGATTCCCAGAACCGAGACGCTGCCCTGTCGACTCCACCCTAGACTTCTCAAGATCTCTGTCTGCACAGTACTTCGTAGCCTCAACCTGAAGCTCAGTTTCCCGCTGCTGCTGCTGAATCTGAGCCATCTCAAGCTCAGATTCCCGCTGCTGCTTTCGTTGCTCAAGCTCAGCCTCATGCCTTCGTTGCTCAGCCTGCTGGTTAAGTTTAGCCATCTCGAGCTGGAAGATCATATCTGGAGTTAAACCTTGGGGAGGAGGAGATGCAACAATTGGAGACCCACCAAGTGATCCACCCCGGGGCAAACCACGCTGCCAGTGACTATCGGCCTGCGGGAACGTACCCGGCTCCGGAGCCCGAGGGGGCGCCATGGTAGGAGTCGAGTGGAATGGGAGCTGGGCCGAAGGTGCCCCAGCTCCCGCTCCACCCGAAGCCCCACGCACCCCACCGAGCACACAGGCCACCAGGTCACTTCTCGTCATGCTGCTAGTGCCAACATGCCCCATGACCGTGGCCAAACACTGGAGACCATACCGATCAATCCCCGACACCCGGTCAACAGTTGTTGTTGTTGTTCCCCAAGCTGCCTGGCCGAACAGCCCCAAGGTCTCGAGCAAGGCCAAGGCCATAAACGAGCGCCCCCACAAAATCCTCCCTGCTTACCACTAACAAAGCCCGGGTGACCGAAGCCACTCCAAGGCAGGGAGCTGAGGAGGGTGCGGAAATGCCCGGGAAACCAAAGCCCCACCCAAGGCCCTGTGCCCCTCAGCAATTATGAAGGGAAAGTTGAGGGGTAACAGTAATAGGCATCTCCAGAAACTCCCTTGCATCCTCCTCACTAGTTACTACTCTAATGCCTTCTAACAAACCCAGCTGCTGCACCTCAGCGTCTGCTTCCCGTACTGTGTCCTCACTGTGCACTGATCCGTCGTTCGACATGGTGTCCACCGGAAATTCTCACCGTTTATAAAAAAAAAAAATACCTAAACTCTCATGTAGCACTATTCACTCAAAAAATGCTTGAAGACAACTCAAGTGCTATACTACGTTGCCAAAAAAAAATTCCAACGTGTCCAAAATATTCCTCAAAAAACGAATGTCCAAAAATCCTGCAATTATTTCTTAGTTAATTTGGTATGACGACTAAGATAAGATACTAGGCAAGGTCGCCATTTGTTACGACCGGGGCTACGAATAAAACAAGGGCACTTAATGATTGGACTAGTAATAGGGCACTATGCAACAATGGTACGCTAGATCCAAACCCTCGAACTTATATACCGGCGAACAAAAACACCTATACCCTCGAGAGTTAATCTGCGATAACGGGGTATTCTTAACTGGGCATAAATGTACTCTACTTCAGGCTATCCCACACTGGTATAGCCTGATAACAAACAAGATGCAAGCTACGTTAAAATGCATAAAAAGGAATCTATGGAAAGATCAATTAAATCACTGCAAGATTTAATACAATAAAAAGATGCTTCAATACAGTTACTCTAAACAACAATAAACTCTTCACTCCTATCTGAAAGAAAGTTAAGTATAGTCCTACAGCATAGACCTGGAAACTTCTGAAGAAAGTCTGATGCTCATAAGATGCTTGTATCTTAAACTATAGAAAGGCAGGAGGCAGGACACCACACGTGTAGACTGAATACACTAAAAGATAGGACATATAATGTTAACTGACACGAGAATACTATAAATGCGCAACGGTAGTAATGCTCGACACTAAAAGAAGTACTTCCTCATCAACGAAACAGTCTGCTATGGTTGTGCGGCTCAGCAACAACCTAGACTAATAAATGCTGTGAATAATAATGCGTACATATCAAAGAGCTTATATTAAATACTAACAAGTGTCTACTCAATTAATTATGTCTAGCTGGGATACTCTAGGTAAGGAAGTGGGGTTGAGCAAGACAGGCTCGTAGCCTAGCGATGTCCTTAAGACTGCATCCTTTAAGTTACGTTAATTGACTGGGGTGCTCTCTTGATAGATCCAGATCACAAGTATCTGGTTCTATCCTGGCGACCCTCAATAGACAAGCAAAGAGGCAGCAAAGTGTAGAACTGGAACAGGCCAAAGCCCTCAGTCAACACAATGCTGCACTCGCAAAAGACGCAGCAGAAAAGACAACCCAGGCTACCACAGGACCGGTCGAAGTCGTGTAGGTATAAGCAAACCGTACACACATCGGAGACAACGACTACAGTAACCTTATCCCAGTCTAGCATAAAATAAAAGAGCAGAAACACTAAATCAATAATGGAGACACACAGAGTTCTTAACCTATACTAACTAAGAACCCTCAAACCTATTCTAAGTACATGTAAATATCTCAAAGGACGGCGCATACAATACAATGGGCCGGCTATGGAAACCATATGCAGAACCCAAGGGGACAAGTAATTGAATAAAGGTGAGGAGCAATGGAAAAGAAGGTCAGAGAGAGAGTGGTAAAGGGGGTGATCGGGAGAGAGTATGCAAAGGGATGTTAGAAGCATGCGCGCCAAGCCTGTCCTGAGGAGGGCAGCTCCTGGGAACCCTCCTGGAGGAGGTTAGTTACACAGGAGCCCGCAAGGGCGCGATGGTCGGCCAATCACGGGCCGAGACGTCACAAGGTAGCAGGCCCCTAGGACGCGCCAGGAGCCACCAGCCAAT
This sequence comes from Paralithodes platypus, assembly GCA_032716605.1. Classification (NCBI taxonomy): domain Eukaryota; kingdom Metazoa; phylum Arthropoda; class Malacostraca; order Decapoda; family Lithodidae; genus Paralithodes; species Paralithodes platypus. The sequence goes on along the minus strand of CM064503.1, from coordinate 51,991,758 downwards.
CAAAGGCGAGGGAAAGCCCGCGTGGGCGGGAAAACTCCTCCGAGCGAGGCAGCACATACATACACACGCACATATTACCACCACGCTCTCGCCTCTCTCTCTCTCGCCTTAACTCTACACAATGCATCTTATATTCTATTAATGATATAAAATACTTCCCGTTGTCACAGATGAAAATAAAGACCACCACTGGACTGTCTGTGACAATGCGAGTACCGGTACTAGGAAAGAAAGAACAACATTCTCTGATAACTGTAGCCCATTTCGATGTCCCTGGCGAGCGCTGGTGGCTAACGAGAGGCGATTCTGCCAACGCTGGTAGACGTCACATAGTCCATAACCGTGAACGATACCGGGTAGTCCATAACCGTGAACGATACCGGGTAGTCCATAACCGTGAACGATACCGGGTAGTCCATAACCGTGAACGATACCGGGTAGTCCATAACCGTGAACGATACCGGGCAGTCCATAACCGTGAACGATACCGGGTAGTCCATAACCGTGAACGATACCGGGTAGTCCATAACCGTGAACGATACCGGGTAGTCCATAACCGTGAACGATGCCGGGTAGTCCATAACCGTGAACGATACCGGGCAGTCCATAACCGTGAACGATACCGGGCAGTCCATAACCGTGAACGATACCGGGTAGTCCATAACCCTGAACGATACCGGGTAGTCCATAACCCTGAACGATACCGGGTAGTCCATAACCGTGAACGATACCGGGTAGTCCATAACCGTGAACGATACCGGGTAGTCCATAACCGTGAACGATACCGGGTAGTCCATAACCGTGAACGATACCGGGTAGTCCATAACCGTGAACGATACCGGGTAGTCCATAACCGTGAACGATACCGGGTAGTCCATAACCGTGAACGATACCGGGTAGTCCATAACCGTGAACGATACCGGGTAGTCCATAACCGTGAACGATACCGGGTAGTCCATAACCGTGAACGATACCGGGTAGTCCATAACCGTGAACGATACCGGGTAGTCCATAACCGTGAACGATGCCGGGTAGTCCATAACCGTGAACGATACCGGGTAGTCCATAACTGTGAATGATACCGGGCAGTCCATAACCGTGAACGATACCGGGCAGTCCATAACCGTGAACGATACCGGGCAGTCCATAACCGTGAACGATACCGGGCAGTCCATAACCGTGAACGATACTGGGTAGTCCATAGCCGTAAACGATACCGGGTAGTCCATAACCGTGAACGATACCGGGTAGTCCATAACCGTGAACGATACCGGGTAGTCCATAACCGTGAACGATACCGGGCAGTCCATAACCGTGAACGATACCGGGTAGTCCATAATCGTGAACGATACCGGGTAGTCCATAACTGTGAACGATACCGGGCAGTCCATAACCGTGAACGATACCGGGCAGTCCATAACCGTGAACGATACCGGGCAGTCCATAACCGTGAACGATACCGGGCAGTCCATAACCGTGAACGATACCGGGCAGTCCATAACCGTGAACGATACCGGGCAGTTCATAACCGTGAACGATACCGGGTAGTCCATAATTGGCCTCTCGTATTTAATAGGTTACTGTCTTCAACTACGTTTAAATATATCACTTCACACTCTATTTTACCTATTCTAGTTAATTTATAGGCTAGCTGTTACCATTTCAATGGTATACAAACCTACCTACCTACTTACGGTACCTTATGCTGGCGTCACACGAGTAATTTGATCAATACATTGTATCCAAGCCTGGAATCTGGTACAAGTTAAGCACATTTTTATGGATATGTGGTATTTATTATTACTACCCTGTATAATCTAATTTATTTAATTAATTCCCAACATCAAACACTGCCCAATGAAATTCATGAAAGCATATGATTCACCCGGGATTTGAAACTGGTTAACCTGCTAGGCTTCTACTTTACCATGCTTAGGCTACACCAAGCTAGGCATTGCTAGCCAAACCAAAATACCATACGTAGGCCTAACTTTTCTAGCCTAAATAGCCCTAACTTTTTCAAAATAAACGTAGGTTATATCCTAGGCTAGGCTAAACAAAAATATTCACAACACCATATAGGCTAGCCTATTATTTGTTGTTTAGACTATGCCTAGGGTAATTCTTTTCATAATGTTTTTCCTGTGATAATTTCAAATTTGTTGAGGAAATAGGCTACCCTAATCAAACCCAGCTAGGCATTGCTAGCCTAACCAAAATACCATACATAGGCCTAACTTGTCTAGCCTAAATAGCCCTAACTTTTCAAAATAAACCTAGGTTATAGCCTAGGCTAGGCTAAACAAAATTATTCACACAGCGTTTATTATTTATTCATTTTTTAGGCTAGGCCTAGGGTAATTCTTTTCATCATTTTGTTCCTGTGATACTTTCAAATTTGTTGAGGAATAGGCTAATATAACTCAGAGGTGGTGGGGAGTTGGAATAAAACATTTCCGCAATAAATGAGGATTAAAATCTACTAATGGTAGGCTACGTGTTGTCGCAGCACATGCATTTGTGCATCAATTAACCTTGACTAGGTCTAGGCTGGCATATGTAGGCTATTCATAGCTTAATTCGGCCTGTCATAACACATTAAGGATACAAATGTATTCATACTTTGTATTAAATGCATTAATGGTGTTGTAAACACAAGTTAACAATCATATTGCGCTATTATTGCCTCAATAATGACTTAGTGTGTCATAAAGAGCTATACTGCAGACGAATTTGTTATGGTCGCGGGTTGTGTTATCGATATTTGTGTACCTATATCCGGGTCAAATTCATGTAAGGGTGGTCTGGACCACCCTTTGCGAAAGGGGATTTTAGGGGCTTCCTACGATCAAAGATGGCCGCTACGACGCTTCGTGAATACCAGCGTTGAGACGTAAGGGAACGGTAAGGGAGTTTTCGGATCGTACGACCGTTAGTGAATCTGGGCAGACAATCACTTGTTGCACCCCATGCTTCTATACCGTATGTAATATAGGGATAAATAAAGCTGTTGTAAAGGGTAACCAGGGTCCCAGGGCTCAGTGTTCTCAAGTGACAATCACTTGTTGCACCCCATGCTTCTATACCGTATGTAATATAGGGATAAATAAAGCTGTTGTAAAGGGTAACCAGGGTCCCAGGGCTCAGTGTTTGTTGCACCCCATGCTTCTATACCGTATGTAATATAGGGATAAATAAAGCTGTTGTAAAGGGTAACCAGGGTCCCAGGGCTCAGTGTTTGTTGCACCCCATGCTTCTATACCGTATGTAATATAGGGATAAATAAAGCTGTTGTAAAGGGTAACCAGGGTCCCAGGGCTCAGTGTTTGTTGCACCCCATGCTTCTATACCGTATGTAATATAGGGATAAATAAAGCTGTTGTAAAGGGTAACCAGGGTCCCAGGGCTCAGTGTTTGTTGCACCCCATGCTTCTATACCGTATGTAATATAGGGATAAATAAAGCTGTTGTAAAGGGTAACCAGGGTCCCAGGGCTCAGTGTTTGTTGCACCCCATGCTTCTATACCGTATGTAATATAGGGATAAATAAAGCTGTTGTAAAGGGTAACCAGGGTCCCAGGGCTCAGTGTTGTTCTAGCCTTACATATTATACCAATGCCTTTAGACATTTTATTTTTAATAAATTTCACATGTTCAGCCTCATGCCTTCGTTGCTCAGCCTGCTGGTTAAGTTTAGCCATCTCGAGCTGGAAGATCATATCTGGAGTTAAACCTTGGGGAGGAGGAGATGCAACAATTGGAGACCCACCAAGTGATCCACCCCGGGGCAAACCACGCTGCCAGTGACTATCGGCCTGCGGGAACGTACCCGGCTCCGGAGCCCGAGGGGGCGCCATGGTAGGAGTCGAGTGGAATGGGGGCTGGGCCGAAGGTGCCCCAGCTCCCGCTCCACCCGAAGCCCCACGCACCCCACCGAGCACACAGGCCACCAGGTCACTTCTCGTCATGCTGCTAGTGCCAAGATGCCCCATGACCGTGGCCAAACACTGGAGACCATACCGATCAATCCCCGACACCCGGTCAACAGTTGTTGTTGTTGTTCCCCAAGCTGCCTGGCCGAACAGCCCCAAGGTCTCGAGCAAGGCCAAGGCCATAAACGAGCGCCCCCACAAAATCCTCCCTGCTTACCACTAACAAAGCCCGGGTGACCGAAGCCACTCCAAGGCAGGGAGCTGAGGAGGGTGCGGAAATGCCCGGGAAACCAAAGCCCCACCCAAGGCCCTGTGCCCCTCAGCAATTATGAAGGGAAAGTTGAGGGGTAACAGTAATAGGCATCTCCAGAAACTCCCTTGCATCCTCCTCACTAGTTACTACTCTAATGCCTTCTAACAAACCCAGCTGCTGCACCTCAGCGTCTGCTTCCCGTACTGTGTCCTCACTGTGCACTGATCCGTCGTTCGACATGGTGTCCACCGGAAATTCTCACCGTTTATAAAAAAAAAAAAAAATACCTAAAGTCTCATGTAGCACTATTCACTCAAAAAAATGCTTGAAGACAACTCAAGTGCTATACTACGTTGCCAAAAAAAAATTCCAACGTGTCCAAAATATTCCTCAAAAAACGAATGTCCAAAAATCCTGCAATTATTTCTTAGTTAATTTGGTATGACGACTAAGATAAGATACTAGGCAAGGTCGCCATTTGTTACGACCGGGGCTACGAATAAAACAAGGGCACTTAATGATTGGACTAGTAATAGGGCACTATGCAACAATGGTACGCTAGATCCAAACCCTCGAACTTATATACCGGCGAACAAAAACACCTATACCCTCGAGAGTTAATCTGCGATAACGGGGTATTCTTAACTGGGCATAAATGTACTCTACTTCAGGCTATCCCACACTGGTATAGCCTGATAACAAACAAGATGCAAGCTACGTTAAAATGCATAAAAAGGAATCTATGGAAAGATCAATTAAATCACTGCAAGATTTAATACAATAAAAGATGCTTCAATACAGTTACTCTAAACAACAATAAACTCTTCACTCCTATCTGAAAGAAAGTTAAGTATAGTCCTACAGCATAGACCTGGAAACTTCTGAAGAAAGTCTGATGCTCATAAGATGCTTGTATCTTAAACTATAGAAAGGCAGGAGGCAGGACACCACACGTGTAGACTGAATACACTAAAAGATAGGACATATAATGTTAACTGACACGAGAATACTATAAATGCGCAACGGTAGTAATGCTCGACACTAAAAGAAGTACTTCCTCATCAACGAAACAGTCTGCTATGGTTGTGCGGCTCAGCAACAACCTAGACTAATAAATGCTGTGAATAATAATGCGTACATATCAAAGAGCTTATATTAAATACTAACAAGTGTCTACTCAATTAATTATGTCTAGCTGGGATACTCTAGGTAAGGAAGTGGGGTTGAGCAAGACAGGCTCGTAGCCTAGCGATGTCCTTAAGACTGCATCCTTTAAGTTACGTTAATTGACTGGGGTGCTCTCTTGATAGATCCAGATCACAAGTATCTGGTTCTATCCTGGCGACCCTCAATAGACAAGCAAAGAGGCAGCAAAGTGTAGAACTGGAACAGGCCAAAGCCCTCAGTCAACACAATGCTGCACTCGCAAAAGACGCAGCAGAAAAGACAACCCAGGCTACCACAGGACCGGTCGAAGTCGTGTAGGTATAAGCAAACCGTACACACATCGGAGACAACGACTACAGTAACCTTATCCCAGTCTAGCATAAAATAAAAGAGCAGAAACACTAAATCAATAATGGAGACACACAGAGTTCTTAACCTATACTAACTAAGAACCCTCAAACCTATTCTAAGTACATGTAAATATCTCAAAGGACGGCGCATACAATACAATGGGCCGGCTATGGAAACCATATGCAGAACCCAAGGGGACAAGTAATTGAATAAAGGTGAGGAGCAATGGAAAAGAAGGTCAGAGAGAGAGAGTGGTAAAGGGGGTGATCGGGAGAGAGTATGCAAAGGGATGTTAGAAGCATGCGCGCCAAGCCTGTCCTGAGGAGGGCAGCTCCTGGGAACCCTCCTGGAGGAGGTTAGTTACACAGGAGCCCGCAAGGGCGCGATGGTCGGCCAATCACGGGCCGAGACGTCACAAGGTAGCAGGCCCCTAGGACGCGCCAGGAGCCACCAGCCAATCAAAGGCGAGGGAAAGCCCGCGTGGGCGGGAAAACTCCTCCGAGCGAGGCAGCACATACATACACACGCACATATTACCACCACGCTCTCGCCTCTCTCTCTCTCGCCTTAACTCTACACAATGCATCTTATATTCTATTAATGATATAAAATACTTCCCGTTGTCACAGATGAAAATAAAGACCACCACTGGACTGTCTGTGACAATGCGAGTACCGGTACTAGGAAAGAAAGAACAACATTCTCTGATAACTGTAGCCCATTTCGATGTCCCTGGCGAGCGCTGGTGGCTAACGAGAGGCGATTCTGCCAACGCTGGTAGACGTCACATAGTCCATAACCGTGAACGATACCGGGTAGTCCATAACCGTGAACGATACCGGGTAGTCCATAACCGTGAACGATACCGGGTAGTCCATAACCGTGAACGATACCGGGCAGTCCATAACCGTGAACGATACCGGGTAGTCCATAACCGTGAACGATACCGGGTAGTCCATAACCGTGAACGATACCGGGTAGTCCATAACCGTGAACGATGCCGGGTAGTCCATAACCGTGAACGATACCGGGCAGTCCATAACCGTGAACGATACCGGGCAGTCCATAACCGTGAACGATACCGGGTAGTCCATAACCCTGAACGATACCGGGTAGTCCATAACCCTGAACGATACCGGGTAGTCCATAACCGTGAACGATACCGGGTAGTCCATAACCGTGAACGATACCGGGTAGTCCATAACCGTGAACGATACCGGGTAGTCCATAACCGTGAACGATACCGGGCAGTCCATAACCGTGAACGATACCGGGCAGTCCATAACCGTGAACGATACCGGGCAGTCCATAACCGTGAACGATACCGGGCAGTCCATAACCGTGAACGATACCGGGCAGTTCATAACCGTGAACGATACCGGGTAGTCCATAATTGGCCTCTCGTATTTAATAGGTTACTGTCTTCAACTACGTTTAAATATATCACTTCACACTCTATTTTACCTATTCTAGTTAATTTATAGGCTAGCTGTTACCATTTCAATGGTATACAAACCTACCTACCTACTTACGGTACCTTATGCTGGCGTCACACGAGTAATTTGATCAATACATTGTATCCAAGCCTGGAATCTGGTACAAGTTAAGCACATTTTTATGGATATGTGGTATTTATTATTACTACCCTGTATAATCTAATTTATTTAATTAATTCCCAACATCAAACACTGCCCAATGAAATTCATGAAAGCATATGATTCACCCGGGATTTGAAACTGGTTAACCTGCTAGGCTTCTACTTTACCATGCTTAGGCTACACCAAGCTAGGCATTGCTAGCCAAACCAAAATACCATACGTAGGCCTAACTTTTCTAGCCTAAATAGCCCTAACTTTTTCAAAATAAACGTAGGTTATATCCTAGGCTAGGCTAAACAAAAATATTCACAACACCATATAGGCTAGCCTATTATTTGTTGTTTAGACTATGCCTAGGGTAATTCTTTTCATAATGTTTTTCCTGTGATAATTTCAAATTTGTTGAGGAAATAGGCTACCCTAATCAAACCCAGCTAGGCATTGCTAGCCTAACCAAAATACCATACATAGGCCTAACTTGTCTAGCCTAAATAGCCCTAACTTTTCAAAATAAACCTAGGTTATAGCCTAGGCTAGGCTAAACAAAATTATTCACACAGCGTTTATTATTTATTCATTTTTTAGGCTAGGCCTAGGGTAATTCTTTTCATCATTTTGTTCCTGTGATACTTTCAAATTTGTTGAGGAATAGGCTAATATAACTCAGAGGTGGTGGGGAGTTGGAATAAAACATTTCCGCAATAAATGAGGATTAAAATCTACTAATGGTAGGCTACGTGTTGTCGCAGCACATGCATTTGTGCATCAATTAACCTTGACTAGGTCTAGGCTGGCATATGTAGGCTATTCATAGCTTAATTCGGCCTGTCATAACACATTAAGGATACAAATGTATTCATACTTTGTATTAAATGCATTAATGGTGTTGTAAACACAAGTTAACAATCATATTGCGCTATTATTGCCTCAATAATGACTTAGTGTGTCATAAAGAGCTATACTGCAGACGAATTTGTTATGGTCGCGGGTTGTGTTATCGATATTTGTGTACCTATATCCGGGTCAAATTCATGTAAGGGTGGTCTGGACCACCCTTTGCGAAAGGGGATTTTAGGGGCTTCCTACGATCAAAGATGGCCGCTACGACGCTTCGTGAATACCAGCGTTGAGACGTAAGGGAACGGTAAGGGAGTTTTCGGATCGTACGACCGTTAGTGAATCTGGGCAGACAATCACTTGTTGCACCCCATGCTTCTATACCGTATGTAATATAGGGATAAATAAAGCTGTTGTAAAGGGTAACCAGGGTCCCAGGGCTCAGTGTTCTCAAGTGACAATCACTTGTTGCACCCCATGCTTCTATACCGTATGTAATATAGGGATAAATAAAGCTGTTGTAAAGGGTAACCAGGGTCCCAGGGCTCAGTGTTTGTTGCACCCCATGCTTCTATACCGTATGTAATATAGGGATAAATAAAGCTGTTGTAAAGGGTAACCAGGGTCCCAGGGCTCAGTGTTTGTTGCACCCCATGCTTCTATACCGTATGTAATATAGGGATAAATAAAGCTGTTGTAAAGGGTAACCAGGGTCCCAGGGCTCAGTGTTTGTTGCACCCCATGCTTCTATACCGTATGTAATATAGGGATAAATAAAGCTGTTGTAAAGGGTAACCAGGGTCCCAGGGCTCAGTGTTTGTTGCACCCCATGCTTCTATACCGTATGTAATATAGGGATAAATAAAGCTGTTGTAAAGGGTAACCAGGGTCCCAGGGCTCAGTGTTTGTTGCACCCCATGCTTCTATACCGTATGTAATATAGGGATAAATAAAGCTGTTGTAAAGGGTAACCAGGGTCCCAGGGCTCAGTGTTGTTCTAGCCTTACATATTATACCAATGCCTTTAGACATTTTATTTTTAATAAATTTCACATGTTCTGACCATGATAATTTAGAGTCTATAACTACACCGAGGAATTTCGTGCTCTCCACTTTTTCAATTAATTGATCCTATATGCACATTGTAGTATTTGATTCAACTTTTTCAATTAATTGATCCTATATGCACATTGTAGTATTTGATTCAACTTTTTCAATTAATTGATCCTATATGCACATTGTAGTATTTGATTCAACTTTTTCAATTAATTGATCCTATATGCACATTGTAGTATTTGATTCAACTTTTTCAATTAATTGATCCTATATGCACATTGTAGTATTTGATTCAACTTTTTCAATTAATTGATCCTATATGCACATTGTAGTATTTGATTCAACTTTTTCAATTAATTGATCCTATATGCACATTGTAGTATTTGATTCAACTTTTTTCTTATTTGTTCTAAATACCATATAGTGGGTTTTATTAATGTTTAGATATAACTTATTTACAGTCGTCCAAATGAGTCATTTTTTATGGTCATTATTCATATCGTTTGTTATATGATTTATGTTTTTACCACTAATAAAGACATTCCTATCATCTGCAAATGATATAGGCAATAGATTCTGTGAAACATTAGCGAGGTCATTAATATAAATAAGATAAAGCAAGGGACCCAACACTGAGCCCTGTGGTAACCCAGACTTAACTATAGAAGAAGATGAACATACATTATTAACACCTTACGAGCGGCCTAGGCGGTAACTTCTACTACCTGCCAAGCGGGGTGTTTTACCCTAAACGAGCTTATTTCCGTGCTCTTTTTTAATGCATAAACAAGAGCCAGAGCGTAATACAATTATGTATCCCTGAAAGGGCATTAATTGAGCTTTCCAATGACACAGAACCATCCTTCTACGACCACGCGTTCTCTTGCAACGATCGTGCAAGACGAGTGCAAAATCCCTAAAATACGGTAATTTCCTTACATAATTCCCTGTGTATCGAGGCAGTGAGTGTGAGTGTGTGTGGAGTAGATGTCAGTAGTCGCGCGGGACCCGTGCCGAACGGTCATGAGCCGACCTATGCTCCTCCCACCGCTCGGCTCTCTCTCAGAGCACATTACGTGCTCAAAATTGCATGCTACTATAGCCGGGCCCCGCTCTTTAGGTTGGGGTTCTCTTGTCCGACTATAGCCGGGTGCTGCCAAAGAGGGGTTAAAACTTACATACTGTAATCTGTCCGTCAATAGCTTTTAAACCAATTGTATGTGTTACCCCTTATTCCATACATTCGCATTTTTTCCAATAATATAAGAACATAAGAACATAAGAAAATGGGAGTCTGCAAAAATAATAAAGAAAGGAGGTGAGATGTTAGTAGAGCCATTGAAAATGTTATTTGAGGTATCGTTTAATACAGGACAAATCCAGATGGACTGGAGAGAGGCGAACATAACAGTTATATTTAAGAAGGGAAAGAGAAATGACCCAGGGAATTATAGACCAGTCAGTTTGACCAGTGTTGTGTGTAAACTAATGGAAACGGTAATTAGAGAAGGAATAATGGATCATATGAAGTCAAACAAACTTTTCAGTGGGAGACACTTCGGATTCTTGCCGGGGAGGTCGACGGTACTACAGCTAATTAAGGTGGTAGATGATTGGATGCAAATTCTAGAAGATGGTGATGTAATAGACGTGGTATATTGCGATTTTATGAAGGCCTTCGATAAGGTCCCACATAAAAGGTTAATAGAGAAAGTTAGAAGCTATAATATAGGGGAGAAATGTGTGAAATGGATAGAAGCCTTCCTGAAAGATCGGAGACAGAGGGTACTGGTGAATGGAATAGGCTCGGGGTGGAGGGAAATTACAAGAGGGGTACCTCAGGGATCTGTGTTGGGACCACTGCTGTTCATTATATTTATCAACGACTTACCTGAAGTTATAACTAATGGAAGTGAGGTATACCTGTATGCGGATGACACTAAGCTGTATAGAAGAGTGAGGAGTAAGGAAGATGTGGGTTTGCTTCAAGGAGATGTGGAGGGCATGAAGGGATGGTCTGAGCATTGGTTAATGCCTTTTCATCCAAAAAAATGCAAGTACATGCGGATTGGGACAAGCAAGATAGACAAGGTAGGATACAGTATGTATGAAGCGATGGAGGAAGTGAATGCAGAAAAGGATATAGGAGTAGTGATAGACAATAAGTTAAATTTCTCAGAACATTTAGCGGAAAAGATAACAAAGCCAATAGAATTGTAGGGCTGATAAGGAGGACATTTGTGTCACTTGACGAAGAAATCTTCAGGAATCTCTATACAGCGCTGGTTAGGCCGCGCCTGGAATATGCGAACCAGGTGTGGGCTCCATATATGGTAAAGGATATAGAAGCAGTGGAGAAAGTGCAGAGGAGAGCTAGCAAGCTGGTACCAACGTTGAAGAACGCGGGCTATGAGCAGAGGTTGAGGACACTGGGGCTTCCGACACTGGCATATAGGAGAAAGAGAGGGGATATGATAGAGACTTTTAAGATAGTGTCAGGAAAGTACGATGAGGATGTGTGTGAGGGTATCTTCTTGATGCGGGAGGGAACAAGAACGAGAGGACACTCTAAGAAAATGTACAAAGAAAGAAATAGGCTTGAGAAGGCAAAGAACTCATTTTGTGATAGAGTGGTAAATGAGTGGAACGCACTGCCCCAGTATGTAGTCGATTCCGAATCAATAAGGGAGTTTGAGAGTAATCTTGATAAAGCATGGGTAAGACAAGATTTGAAGTTTGATTATAAAACAAAAATACAGAATAGTAAAAATGTTGCGTCTGCTACCGCCGCCGCCAACACTGTGAACGACCGCAGCAGTGCAAGTACTGGTACTGAGCTGGATACACAGGCCTAGTTTGCCTTTTTCCAGAGGATCTACTGTAAGAAACTGTAAGAAAAATGCAGATCGGCCCATACAAGGCAGATCCCTGTCACACCCAACCCCAATTACAAGGCCCAATTATAGGCCCAACTCACTAATACATTGAGTACTGACCCCACCAAAACGGTCAGAGATTAACACAAGATTACGGGGGTCTGCTGAGCGCCGATTGGCCCACACCTGGTAGATCCCCCTCACACCCAACCCATCTCGTCCATATGCCTATCTAATTTTATCTTAAAGCTCCCTATCGTTCTTGATCCCACTATATCACTTGGTAGCCTATTCCACCCATCTACAACTCTGTTACCAAACCAATATTTGCCTATATGTTTTCTGAAACGAAATTTATCTAATTTATAACCATTTGTTCGAGTTCTTTCGCTATCACTGAGCTTCAGTACAATTTTCATGTCTCCTTTATTTACCCCACTGAACCACATGAATACTTCTATCTTATCCCCTCTAACTCTGCGTCTTTCTAACGAATGTAAGCCTAATTTGTTCAACCTTTCTTCATATGGTAGATTTCTAATATTATGAATAATTTTTGTCATTCTTCGCTGTACTCTCTCCAAGGAATCTATATCCATTCTGTAATAAGGACACCAAAATTGGACAGCATAATCCATATGAGGTCTTACTAATGACAAGTAAAGTTTCAAGATAACTTACTATGTTTTACTATGATTTACAGTGTCAAAGGCTTTACTGAAATCTAAAAATACATCTAAGACGTTATTACCTTTATCTAATTCATTGGCGATTTTATCAATTAAAGTTATAATAGCCAAATAGTTCCATACCCACTCCTGAATCCAAATTGATATTTGTACAATAGTTTATGTTTATTAACAAAAGATATCAACCTATCATGCATAACACGTTCAAATATTTTAGAAAATACAGGTAAAATAGATATCGGACGGTAATTGTTGACCAGTCTGGCATCACCACTCTTGTAAAGAGGAGTAATTTTTGCTGTTTTTAATTCTTTTGGAAATACGCCTTCCATTAATGATAGATTAACAAGTTATAGAGGTATTAGTTTATTATCAGTGGTTGGAAAGCTGTATGGCAGGGTGTTGATAGAGAGGATAGTAAAGTGTACGGAAGTGGCAATAGGAGAAGAACAGTGCGGTTTTAGGAGGGGAAGAGGGTGCGTGGATCAGATGTTTGCAGTAAGACAGTTATGCGAGAAGTATTTAGAGAAGCATAAGGAGATATTTTGGGCTTTTATGGATTTGGAAAAAGCGTATGATCGTGTGGATCGTGAAGCAAAATGGAAGTTGTTAAGGATTTATGAAATTGGAGGAAATTTGTTAAAAGCAGTTAAGAGTTTTTATGAAGGGAGCAAAGCATGACATTGTGTTAGAATAGGAAATGTTCAGTTGAGTGAATGGTTTGAGGTAAAGGTAGGTTTGCGACAGGGTTGTGTATTGTCACCATGGCTGTTTAATATGTTTATGGATGGTGTGGTGAGGGAGGTGAAAATGAGAACTATGGGAAGAGGATTGGGTTTAGTAGGAAAAAATGGTAGAGATTGGGAGTTGAATCAGTTGCTGTTCACTGATGACAGCATTGGTGGTAGATTCTGAGGAGAAATTGCAGTGGGTAGTCAAAGAGTTTGGAGTAGTTTGTGGGAGGAGGAAACTGAAGGTGAACGTCAATAAAAGTACAGTGATGGTGTGTAATAGGGGTGATCGTAGGGTGAATCTAGATGTGAGGCTGGGGAAAATATTGGAACAAGTTGAGTGTTTTAAATATCTAGGAGGAACGATAAGCAGGAGTGGAGGTATGGAAATGGAGGTAAAACAGAGAGTGTGTGAAGGAAGGAAGGTTTTCGGAGCAATGGGAAGTATGTGGAAGACGAGAAATCTCTAAAGTAAAAGTGCAATGTATCAAGGAATTGTTGTGCCAACAGTGATGTATGGGGCTGAGACACGGGCTCCGAAGAAAAAGGAGATAAGAAAGCGGATGTGATGGAGGTGAGCTGCTTGAGGAATATGTGTGGAGTTACTCGTAGAGACGGATTGAGGAATGAAGAGATACGTAGGAGAGTGGGGCAACAGGAACATTTATCAGCCAGAGTGGACAGAAGGGTGCTGAGCTGGTATGGTCATGTTGAACGAATGGGAAATGAAAGGCTTACAAAGAGAATATGTGAGTCAGATACAAGGGGAGATAGAAGGGCAGGAAGACCCCCCATTAAGATGGAGAGACTGTGTAAGACAAGCTTTGGATGATAGAGGAATGACTATAGATCAGGCAAAGGAAGTGGTAATAAACGGGAATGAATGGAGAATGCTTGTGAATAGTTGAGTGAACACAACACATGGTCATTTGGGGGAAGGGGTCGGGCGCAAGTTGGACTAGATAATAGTCCATCAGGTGCCTGGCCCAGGGAGACGATTATATGAAGGGTGCGCCTGGAAGTGTGGTGGGCGGGCTTGTGGCTTTGGCTCCGCTGCATGTCTGCCTGCCGAGATCGGAGCCTCTCCGGGTGGTCGGGGGCCGGGGGAGTGCTGGGGCGACCTTGGTGACCCTGGTCTCTGGGTGTTCTCCTGGGTGACCTAGATGTGTGTGACTTTTGTGTTTTGTCTGTGTTTGTTCGTTGTTCTGTCTTGTGTTTTGTGTTTTCCCTGTTCTTGCTCTGGCTTGAGTCGGCCACCCCCAAGAAAATAAAAACAAAAAATAATAAAATAGAGTAAAATCGAAAATAAAATAAAAATAGGAAAAGTGTGGATTGGGCCTGAGCATATTGGGCGTGAGCATATACAAGGCATCAAGATAGTATGAATGAGTTTCTTTTACAATTTTAGTGCTGATGCCATCCCATCCGGGGCTTTTGTCTTTTAATGTACTTATTATGCCTTTACTCTCAATATTATCAACCGGTCTCAGAAAGAGTGAATACGGATTAACTGTTGGCATAACTGATGTAAATGTCTCATTGGTCGAAGGCAACGACTCACTTATTTTAGTTCCCACATTAATAAAGAAATTATTGAAAGCATTAGAGTGCCCGTGTTATCCCTCACTAAAGCATTAGAGTGCCCGTGTTATCCCTCACTAAAGCATTAGAGTGCCCGTGTTATCCCTCACTAAAGCATTAGAGTGCCCGTGTTATCCCTCACTAAAGCATTAGAGTGCCCGTGTTATCCCTCACTAAAGCATTAGAGTGCCCGTGTTATCCCTCACTAAAGCATTAGAGTGCCCGTGTTATCCCTCACTAATATTGAAAGCATTAGAGTGGCCCGTGTTATCCCTCACTAAAGCATTAGAGTGCCCGTGTTATCCCTCACTAAAGCATTAGAGTGCCCGTGTTTATCCCTCACTAAAGCATTAGAGTGCCCGTGTTATCCCTCACTAAAGCATTAGAGTGCCCGTGTTATCCCTCACTAATGTTCCCTCGATATTAAGCTCATCCGTACTCTTCGGTTGTTGTGGTTTTCCTATTACCTCCTTGATTAGTTCCCAGGATTTTTTAATATTACCAATATTTCTCTTAAACAACTCGTCATAATGGTCTCTCTCAGATTCTTTAAAAAAAAATTGAAGTAGTCTTTTGTAATCCAGAGATTTGTTTTAATTGATAGATTAGAAGATTTTAATGTTGATATATACAATTTGTTTTTTATTTTGATAGAGCGTGTTAAGGCCTCGGTCAGCCAAGGCTTTCTGTTTCGATAAGTTATTTTAATCGTCAAATGCAGGGACTAACTTAAGAAGGTGCGATAAAGACTGATCAAGACCTCGATTCCCAGAACCGAGACGCTGCCCTGTCGACTCCACCCTAGACTTCTCAAGATCTCTGTCTGCACAGTACTTCGTAGCCTCAACCTGAAGCTCAGTTTCCCGCTGCTGCTGCTGAATCTGAGCCATCTCAAGCTCAGATTCCCGCTGCTGCTTTCGTTGCTCAAGCTCAGCCTCATGCCTTCGTTGCTCAGCCTGCTGGTTAAGTTTAGCCATCTCGAGCTGGAAGATCATATCTGGAGTTAAACCTTGGGGAGGAGGAGATGCAACAATTGGAGACCCACCAAGTGATCCACCCCGGGGCAAACCACGCTGCCAGTGACTATCGGCCTGCGGGAACGTACCCGGCTCCGGAGCCCGAGGGGGCGCCATGGTAGGAGTCGAGTGGAATGGGGGCTGGGCCGAAGGTGCCCCAGCTCCCGCTCCACCCGAAGCCCCACGCACCCCACCGAGCACACAGGCCACCAGGTCACTTCTCGTCATGCTGCTAGTGCCAAGATGCCCCATGACCGTGGCCAAACACTGGAGACCATACCGATCAATCCCCGACCCGGTCAACAGTTGTTGTTGTTGTTTCCCCAAGCTGCCTGGCCGAACAGCCCCAAGGTCTCGAGCAAGGCCAAGGCCATAAACGAGCGCCCCCACAAAATCCTCCCTGCTTACCACTAACAAAGCCCGGGTGACCGAAGCCACTCCAAGGCAGGGAGCTGAGGAGGGTGCGGAAATGCCCGGGAAACCAAAGCCCCACCCAAGGCCCTGTGCCCCTCAGCAATTATGAAGGGAAAGTTGAGGGGTAACAGTAATAGGCATCTCCAGAAACTCCCTTGCATCCTCCTCACTAGTTACTACTCTAATGCCTTCTAACAAACCCAGCTGCTGCACCTCAGCGTCTGCTTCCCGTACTGTGTCCTCACTGTGCACTGATCCGTCGTTCGACATGGTGTCCACCGGAAATTCTCACCGTTTATAAAAAAAAAAAAATACCTAAAGTCTCATGTAGCACTATTCACTCAAAAAAATGCTTGAAGACAACTCAAGTGCTATACTACGTTGCCAAAAAAAATTCCAACGTGTCCAAAATATTCCTCAAAAACGAATGTCCAAAAATCCTGCAATTATTTCTTAGTTAATTTGGTATGACGACTAAGATAAGATACTAGGCAAGGTCGCCATTTGTTACGACCGGGGCTACGAATAAAACAAGGGCACTTAATGATTGGACTAGTAATAGGGCACTATGCAACAATGGTACGCTAGATCCAAACCCTCGAACTTATATACCGGCGAACAAAAACACCTATACCCTCGAGAGTTAATCTGCGATAACGGGGTATTCTTAACTGGGCATAAATGTACTCTACTTCAGGCTATCCCACACTGGTATAGCCTGATAACAAACAAGATGCAAGCTACGTTAAAATGCATAAAAAGGAATCTATGGAAAGATCAATTAAATCACTGCAAGATTTAATACAATAAAAAGATGCTTCAATACAGTTACTCTAAACAACAATAAACTCTTCACTCCTATCTGAAAGAAAGTTAAGTATAGTCCTACAGCATAGACCTGGAAACTTCTGAAGAAAGTCTGATGCTCATAAGATGCTTGTATCTTAAACTATAGAAAGGCAGGAGGCAGGACACCACACGTGTAGACTGAATACACTAAAAGATAGGACATATAATGTTAACTGACACGAGAATACTATAAATGCGCAACGGTAGTAATGCTCGACACTAAAAGAAGTACTTCCTCATCAACGAAACAGTCTGCTATGGTTGTGCGGCTCAGCAACAACCTAGACTAATAAATGCTGTGAATAATAATGCGTACATATCAAAGAGCTTATATTAAATACTAACAAGTGTCTACTCAATTAATTATGTCTAGCTGGGATACTCTAGGTAAGGAAGTGGGGTTGAGCAAGACAGGCTCGTAGCCTAGCGATGTCCTTAAGACTGCATCCTTTAAGTTACGTTAATTGACTGGGGTGCTCTCTTGATAGATCCAGATCACAAGTATCTGGTTCTATCCTGGCGACCCTCAATAGACAAGCAAAGAGGCAGCAAAGTGTAGAACTGGAACAGGCCAAAGCCCTCAGTCAACACAATGCTGCACTCGCAAAAGACGCAGCAGAAAAGACAACCCAGGCTACCACAGGACCGGTCGAAGTCGTGTAGGTATAAGCAAACCGTACACACATCGGAGACAACGACTACAGTAACCTTATCCCAGTCTAGCATAAAATAAAAGAGCAGAAACACTAAATCAATAATGGAGACACACAGAGTTCTTAACCTATACTAACTAAGAACCCTCAAACCTATTCTAAGTACATGTAAATATCTCAAAGGACGGCGCATACAATACAATGGGCCGGCTATGGAAACCATATGCAGAACCCAAGGGGACAAGTAATTGAATAAAGGTGAGGAGCAATGGAAAAGAAGGTCAGAGAGAGAGAGTGGTAAAGGGGGTGATCGGGAGAGAGTATGCAAAGGGATGTTAGAAGCATGCGCGCCAAGCCTGTCCTGAGGAGGGCAGCTCCTGGGAACCCTCCTGGAGGAGGTTAGTTACACAGGAGCCCGCAAGGGCGCGATGGTCGGCCAATCACGGGCCGAGACGTCACAAGGTAGCAGGCCCCTAGGACGCGCCAGGAGCCACCAGCCAATCAAAGGCGAGGGAAAGCCCGCGTGGGCGGGAAAACTCCTCCGAGCGAGGCAGCACATACATACACACGCACATATTACCACCACGCTCTCGCCTCTCTCTCTCTCGCCTTAACTCTACACAATGCATCTTATATTCTATTAATGATATAAAATACTTCCCGTTGTCACAGATGAAAATAAAGACCACCACTGGACTGTCTGTGACAATGCGAGTACCGGTACTAGGAAAGAAAGAACAACATTCTCTGATAACTGTAGCCCATTTCGATGTCCCTGGCGAGCGCTGGTGGCTAACGAGAGGCGATTCTGCCAACGCTGGTAGACGTCACATAGTCCATAACCGTGAACGATACCGGGTAGTCCATAACCGTGAACGATACCGGGTAGTCCATAACCGTGAACGATACCGGGTAGTCCATAACCGTGAACGATACCGGGCAGTCCATAACCGTGAACGATACCGGGTAGTCCATAACCGTGAACGATACCGGGTAGTCCATAACCGTGAACGATACCGGGTAGTCCATAACCGTGAACGATGCCGGGTAGTCCATAACCGTGAACGATACCGGGCAGTCCATAACCGTGAACGATACCGGGCAGTCCATAACCCTGAACGATACCGGGTAGTCCATAACCCTGAACGATACCGGGTAGTCCATAACCCTGAACGATACCGGGTAGTCCATAACCGTGAACGATACCGGGTAGTCCATAACCGTGAACGATACCGGGTAGTCCATAACCGTGAACGATACCGGGTAGTCCATAACCGTGAACGATACCGGGTAGTCCATAACCGTGAACGATACCGGGTAGTCCATAACCGTGAACGATACCGGGTAGTCCATAACCGTGAACGATACCGGGTAGTCCATAACCGTGAACGATACCGGGTAGTCCATAACCGTGAACGATACCGGGTAGTCCATAACCGTGAACGATACCGGGTAGTCCATAACCGTGAACGATACCGGGTAGTCCATAACCGTGAACGATACCGGGTAGTCCATAACCGTGAACGATGCCGGGTAGTCCATAACCGTGAACGATACCGGGTAGTCCATAACTGTGAATGATACCGGGCAGTCCATAACCGTGAACGATACCGGGCAGTCCATAACCGTGAACGATACCGGGCAGTCCATAACCGTGAACGATACCGGGCAGTCCATAACCGTGAACGATACTGGGTAGTCCATAGCCGTAAACGATACCGGGTAGTCCATAACCGTGAACGATACCGGGTAGTCCATAACCGTGAACGATACCGGGCAGTCCATAACCGTGAACGATACCGGGCAGTCCATAACCGTGAACGATACCGGGTAGTCCATAATCGTGAACGATACCGGGTAGTCCATAACTGTGAATGATACCGGGCAGTCCATAACCGTGAACGATACCGGGCAGTCCATAACCGTGAACGATACCGGGCAGTCCATAACCGTGAACGATACCGGGCAGTCCATAACCGTGAACGATACCGGGCAGTCCATAACCGTGAACGATAACGGGCAGTTCATAACCGTGAACGATACCGGGTAGTCCATAATTGGCCTCTCGTATTTAATAGGTTACTGTCTTCAACTACGTTTAAATATATCACTTCACACTCTATTTTACCTATTCTAGTTAATTTATAGGCTAGCTGTTACCATTTCAATGGTATACAAACCTACCTACCTACTTACGGTACCTTATGCTGGCGTCACACGAGTAATTTGATCAATACATTGTATCCAAGCCTGGAATCTGGTACAAGTTAAGCACATTTTTATGGATATGTGGTATTTATTATTACTACCCTGTATAATCTAATTTATTTAATTAATTCCCAACATCAAACACTGCCCAATGAAATTCATGAAAGCATATGATTCACCCGGGATTTGAAACTGGTTAACCTGCTAGGCTTCTACTTTACCATGCTTAGGCTACACCAAGCTAGGCATTGCTAGCCAAACCAAAATACCATACTAGGCCTAACTTTTCTAGCCTAAATAGCCCTAACTTTTTCAAAATAAACGTAGGTTATATCCTAGGCTAGGCTAAACAAAAATATTCACAACACCATATAGGCTAGCCTATTATTTGTTGTTTAGACTATGCCTAGGGTAATTCTTTTCATAATGTTTTTCCTGTGATAATTTCAAATTTGTTGAGGAAATAGGCTACCCTAATCAAACCCAGCTAGGCATTGCTAGCCTAACCAAAATACCATACATAGGCCTAACTTGTCTAGCCTAAATAGCCCTAACTTTTCAAAATAAACCTAGGTTATAGCCTAGGCTAGGCTAAACAAAATTATTCACACAGCGTTTATTATTTATTCATTTTTTAGGCTAGGCCTAGGGTAATTCTTTTCATCATTTTGTTCCTGTGATACTTTCAAATTTGTTGAGGAATAGGCTATAATATAACTCAGAGGTGGTGGGGAGTTGGAATAAAACATTTCCGCAATAAATGAGGATTAAAATCTACTAATGGTAGGCTACGTGTTGTCGCAGCACATGCATTTGTGCATCAATTAACCTTGACTAGGTCTAGGCTGGCATATGTAGGCTATTCATAGCTTAATTCGGCCTGTCATAACACATTAAGGATACAAATGTATTCATACTTTGTATTAAATGCATTAATGGTGTTGTAAACACAAGTTAACAATCATATTGCGCTATTATTGCCTCAATAATGACTTAGTGTGTCATAAAGAGCTATACTGCAGACGAATTTGTTATGGTCGCGGGTTGTGTTATCGATATTTGTGTACCTATATCCGGGTCAAATTCATGTAAGGGTGGTCTGGACCACCCTTTGCGAAAGGGGATTTTAGGGGCTTCCTACGATCAAAGATGGCCGCTACGACGCTTCGTGAATACCAGCGTTGAGACGTAAGGGAACGGTAAGGGAGTTTTCGGATCGTACGCCGTTAGTGAATCGCAGACAATCACTTGTTGCACCCCATGCTTCTATACCGTATGTAATATAGGGATAAATAAAGCTGTTGTAAAGGGTAACCAGGGTCCCAGGGCTCAGTGTTCTCAAGTGACAATCACTTGTTGCACCCCATGCTTCTATACCGTATGTAATATAGGGATAAATAAAGCTGTTGTAAAGGGTAACCAGGGTCCCAGGGCTCAGTGTTTGTTGCACCCCATGCTTCTATACCGTATGTAATATAGGGATAAATAAAGCTGTTGTAAAGGGTAACCAGGGTCCCAGGGCTCAGTGTTTGTTGCACCCCATGCTTCTATACCGTATGTAATATAGGGATAAATAAAGCTGTTGTAAAGGGTAACCAGGGTCCCAGGGCTCAGTGTTTGTTGCACCCCATGCTTCTATACCGTATGTAATATAGGGATAAATAAAGCTGTTGTAAAGGGTAACCAGGGTCCCAGGGCTCAGTGTTTGTTGCACCCCATGCTTCTATACCGTATGTAATATAGGGATAAATAAAGCTGTTGTAAAGGGTAACCAGGGTCCCAGGGCTCAGTGTTTGTTGCACCCCATGCTTCTATACCGTATGTAATATAGGGATAAATAAAGCTGTTGTAAAGGGTAACCAGGGTCCCAGGGCTCAGTGTTGTTCTAGCCTTACATATTATACCAATGCCTTTAGACATTTTATTTTTAATAAATTTCACATGTTCTGACCATGATAATTTAGAGTCTATAACTACACCGAGGAATTTCGTGCTCTCCACTTTTTCAATTAATTGATCCTATATGCACATTGTAGTATTTGATTCAACTTTTTCAATTAATTGATCCTATATGCACATTGTAGTATTTGATTCAACTTTTTTCTTATTTGTTCTAAATACCATATAGTGGGTTTTATTAATGTTTAGAGATAACTTATTTACAGTCGTCCAAATGAGTCATTTTTTATGGTCATTATTCATATCGTTTGTTATATGATTTATGTTTTTACCACTAATAAAGACATTCCTATCATCTGCAAATTATATAGGCAATAGATTCTGTGAAACATTAGCGAGGTCATTAATATAAATAAGATAAAGCAAGGGACCCAACACTGAGCCCTGTGGTAACCCAGACTTAACTATAGAAGATGAACATACATTATTAACACCTTACGAGCGGCCTAGGCGGTAACTTCTACTACCTGCCAAGCGGGGTGTTTTACCCTAAACGAGCTTATTTCCGTGCTCTTTTTTAATGCATAAACAAGAGCCAGAGCGTAATACAATTATGTATCCCTGAAAGGGCATTAATTGAGCTTTCCAATGACACAGAACCATCCTTCTACGACCACGCGTTCTCTTGCAACGATCGTGCAAGACGAGTGCAAAATCCCTAAAATACGGTAATTTCCTTACATAATTCCCTGTGTATCGAGGCAGTGAGTGTGAGTGTGTGTGGAGTAGATGTCAGTAGTCGCGCGGGACCCGTGCCGAACGGTCATGAGCCGACCTATGCTCCTCCCACCGCTCGGCTCTCTCTCAGAGCACATTACGTGCTCAAAATTGCATGCTACTATAGCCGGGCCCCGCTCTTTAGGTTGGGGTTCTCTTGTCCGACTATAGCCGGGTGCTGCCAAAGAGGGGTTAAAACTTACATACTGTAATCTGTCCGTCAAATAGCTTTTAAACCAATTGTATGTGTTACCCCTTATTCCATACATTCGCATTTTTTCCAATAATATAAGAACATAAGAACATAAGAAAATGGGAGTCTGCAAAAATAATAAAGAAAGGAGGTGAGATGTTAGTAGAGCCATTGAAAATGTTATTTGAGGTATCGTTTAATACAGGACAAATCCAGATGGACTGGAGAGAGGCGAACATAACAGTTATATTTAAGAAGGGAAAGAGAAATGACCCAGGGAATTATAGACCAGTCAGTTTGACCAGTGTTGTGTGTAAACTAATGGAAACGGTAATTAGAGAAGGAATAATGGATCATATGAAGTCAAACAAACTTTTCAGTGGGAGACACTTCGGATTCTTGCCGGGGAGGTCGACGGTACTACAGCTAATTAAGGTGGTAGATGATTGGATGCAAATTCTAGAAGATGGTGATGTAATAGACGTGGTATATTGCGATTTTATGAAGGCCTTCGATAAGGTCCCACATAAAAGGTTAATAGAGAAAGTTAGAAGCTATAATATAGGGGAGAAATGTGTGAAATGGATAGAAGCCTTCCTGAAAGATCGGAGACAGAGGGTACTGGTGAATGGAATAGGCTCGGGGTGGAGGGAAATTACAAGAGGGGTACCTCAGGGATCTGTGTTGGGACCACTGCTGTTCATTATATTTATCAACGACTTACCTGAAGTTATAACTAATGGAAGTGAGGTATACCTGTATGCGGATGACACTAAGCTGTATAGAAGAGTGAGGAGTAAGGAAGATGTGGGTTTGCTTCAAGGAGATGTGGAGGGCATGAAGGGATGGTCTGAGCATTGGTTAATGCCTTTTCATCCAAAAAAATGCAAGTACATGCGGATTGGGACAAGCAAGATAGACAAGGTAGGATACAGTATGTATGAAGCGATGGAGGAAGTGAATGCAGAAAAGGATATAGGAGTAGTGATAGACAATAAGTTAAATTTCTCAGAACATTTAGCGGAAAAGATAAACAAAGCCAATAGAATTGTAGGGCTGATAAGGAGGACATTTGTGTCACTTGACGAAGAAATCTTCAGGAATCTCTATACAGCGCTGGTTAGGCCGCGCCTGGAATATGCGAACCAGGTGTGGGCTCCATATATGGTAAAGGATATAGAAGCAGTGGAGAAAGTGCAGAGGAGAGCTAGCAAGCTGGTACCAACGTTGAAGAACGCGGGCTATGAGCAGAGGTTGAGGACACTGGGGCTTCCGACACTGGCATATAGGAGAAAGAGAGGGGATATGATAGAGACTTTTAAGATAGTGTCAGGAAAGTACGATGAGGATGTGTGTGAGGGTATCTTCTTGATGCGGGAGGGAACAAGAACGAGAGGACACTCTAAGAAAATGTACAAAGAAAGAAATAGGCTTGAGAAGGCAAAGAACTCATTTTGTGATAGAGTGGTAAATGAGTGGAACGCACTGCCCCAGTATGTAGTCGATTCCGAATCAATAAGGGAGTTTGAGAGTAATCTTGATAAAGCATGGGTAAGACAAGATTTGAAGTTTGATTATAAAACAAAAATACAGAATAGTAAAAATGTTGCGTCTGCTACCGCCGCCGCCAACACTGTGAACGACCGCAGCAGTGCAAGTACTGGTACTGAGCTGGATACACAGGCCTAGTTTGCCTTTTTCCAGAGGATCTACTGTAAGAAACTGTAAGAAAAATGCAGATCGGCCCATACAAGGCAGATCCCTGTCACACCCAACCCCAATTACAAGGCCCAATTATAGGCCCAACTCACTAATACATTGAGTACTGACCCCACCAAAACGGTCAGAGATTAACACAAGATTACGGGGGTCTGCTGAGCGCCGATTGGCCCACACCTGGTAGATCCCCCTCACACCCAACCCATCTCGTCCATATGCCTATCTAATTTTATCTTAAAGCTCCCTATCGTTCTTGATCCCACTATATCACTTGGTAGCCTATTCCACCCATCTACAACTCTGTTACCAAACCAATATTTGCCTATATGTTTTCTGAAACGAAATTTATCTAATTTATAACCATTTGTTCGAGTTCTTTCGCTATCACTGAGCTTCAGTACAATTTTCATGTCTCCTTTATTTACCCCACTGAACCACATGAATACTTCTATCTTATCCCCTCTAACTCTGCGTCTTTCTAACGAATGTAAGCCTAATTTGTTCAACCTTTCTTCATATGGTAGATTTCTAATATTATGAATAATTTTTGTCATTCTTCGCTGTACTCTCTCCAAGGAATCTATATCCATTCTGTAATAAGGACACCAAAATTGGACAGCATAATCCATATGAGGTCTTACTAATGACAAGTAAAGTTTCAAGATAACTTACTATGTTTTACTATGATTTACAGTGTCAAAGGCTTTACTGAAATCTAAAAATACATCTAAGACGTTATTACCTTTATCTAATTCATTGGCGATTTTATCAATTAAAGTTATAATAGCCAAATAAGTTCCATACCCACTCCTGAATCCAAATTGATATTTGTACAATAGTTTATGTTTATTAACAAAAGATATCAACCTATCATGCATAACACGTTCAAATATTTTAGAAAATACAGGTAAAATAGATATCGGACGGTAATTGTTGACCAGTCTGGCATCACCACTCTTGTAAAGAGGAGTAATTTTTGCTGTTTTTAATTCTTTTGGAAATACGCCTTCCATTAATGATAGATTAACAAGTTATAGAGGTATTAGTTTATTATCAGTGGTTGGAAAGCTGTATGGCAGGGTGTTGATAGAGAGGATAGTAAAGTGTACGGAAGTGGCAATAGGAGAAGAACAGTGCGGTTTTAGGAGGGGAAGAGGGTGCGTGGATCAGATGTTTGCAGTAAGACAGTTATGCGAGAAGTATTTAGAGAAGCATAAGGAGATATTTTGGGCTTTTATGGATTTGGAAAAAGCGTATGATCGTGTGGATCGTGAAGCAAAATGGAAGTTGTTAAGGATTTATGAAATTGGAGGAAATTTGTTAAAAGCAGTTAAGAGTTTTTATGAAGGGAGCAAAGCATGACATTGTGTTAGAATAGGAAATGTTCAGTTGAGTGAATGGTTTGAGGTAAAGGTAGGTTTGCGACAGGGTTGTGTATTGTCACCATGGCTGTTTAATATGTTTATGGATGGTGTGGTGAGGGAGGTGAAAATGAGAACTATGGGAAGAGGATTGGGTTTAGTAGGAAAAAATGGTAGAGATTGGGAGTTGAATCAGTTGCTGTTCACTGATGACAGCATTGGTGGTAGATTCTGAGGAGAAATTGCAGTGGGTAGTCAAAGAGTTTGGAGTAGTTTGTGGGAGGAGGAAACTGAAGGTGAACGTCAATAAAAGTAAAGTAATGATGTGTAATAAGGGTGATCGTAGGGTGAATCTAGATGTGAGGCTGGATGGGGAAATATTGGAACAAGTAGAGTGTTTTAAATATCTAGGAGGAACGATAAGCAGGAGTGGAGGTATGGAAATGGAGGTAAAACAGAGAGTGTGTGAAGGAAGGAAGGTTTTCGGAGCAATGGGAAGTATGTGGAAGACGAGAAATCTCTGAATGAAAGTAAAAAGTGCAATGTATCAAGGAATTGTTGTGCCAACAGTGATGTATGGGGCTGAGACACGGGCTCCGAAGAAAAAGGAGATAAGAAAGCGGGATGTGATGGAGGTGAGCTGCTTGAGGAATATGTGTGGAGTTACTCGTAGAGACGGATTGAGGAATGAAGAGATACGTAGGAGAGTGGGGCAACAGGAACATTTATCAGCCAGAGTGGACAGAAGGGTGCTGAGCTGGTATGGTCATGTTGAACGAATGGGAAATGAAAGGCTTACAAAGAGAATATGTGAGTCAGATACAAGGGGAGATAGAAGGGCAGGAAGACCCCCATTAAGATGGAGAGACTGTGTAAGACAAGCTTTGGATGATAGAGGAATGACTATAGATCAGGCAAAGGAAGTGGTAATAAACAGGAATGAATGGAGAATGCTTGTGAATAGTTGAGTGAACACAACACATGGTCATTTGGGGGAAGGGGTCGGGCGCAAGTTGGACTAGATAATAGTCCATCAGGTGCCTGGCCCAGGGAGACGATTATATGAAGGGTGCGCCTGGAAGTGTGGTGGGCGGGCTTGTGGCTTTGGCTCCGCTGCATGTCTGCCTGCCGAGATCGGAGCCTCTCCGGGTGGTCGGGGGCCGGGGGAGTGCTGGGGCGACCTTGGTGACCCTGGTCTCTGGGTGTTCTCCTGGGTGACCTAGATGTGTGTGACTTTTGTGTTTTGTCTGTGTTTGTTCGTTGTTCTGTCTTGTGTTTTGTGTTTTCCCTGTTCTTGCTCTGGCTTGAGTCGGCCACCCCCAAGAAAATAAAAACAAAAAATAATAAAATAGAGTAAAATAGAAAATAAAAATAAAAATAGGAAAAGTGTGGATTGGGCCTGAGCATATTGGGCGTGAGCATATACAAGGCATCAAGATAGTATGAATGAGTTTCTTTTACAATTTTAGTGCTGATGCCATCCCATCCGGGGCTTTTGTCTTTTAATGTACTTATTATGCCTTTACTCTCAATATTATCAACCGGTCTCAGAAAGAGTGAATACGGATTAACTGTTGGCATAACTGATGTAAATGTCTCATTGGTCGAAGGCAACGACTCACTTATTTTAGTTCCCACATTAATAAAGAAATTATTGAAAGCATTAGAGTGCCCGTGTTATCCCTCACTAAAGCATTAGAGTGCCCGTGTTATCCCTCACTAAAGCATTAGAGTGCCCGTGTTATCCCTCACTAAAGCATTAGAGTGCCCGTGTTATCCCTCACTAAAGCATTAGAGTGCCCGTGTTATCCCTCACTAAAGCATTAGAGTGCCCGTGTTATCCCTCACTAAAGCATTAGAGTGCCCGTGTTATCCCTCACTAAAGCATTAGAGTGCCCGTGTTATCCCTCACTAAAGCATTAGAGTGCCCGTGTTATCCCTCACTAATATTGAAAGCATTAGAGTGCCCGTGTTATCCCTCACTAAAGCATTAGAGTGCCCGTGTTATCCCTCACTAAAGCATTAGAGTGCCCGTGTTATCCCTCACTAAAGCATTAGAGTGCCCGTGTTATCCCTCACTAAAGCATTAGAGTGCCCGTGTTATCCCTCACTAAAGCATTAGAGTGCCCGTGTTATCCCTCACTAATGTTCCCTCGATATTAAGCTCATCCGTACTCTTCGGTTGTTGTGGTTTTCCTATTACCTCCTTGATTAGTTCCCAGGATTTTTTAATATTACCAATATTTCTCTTAAACAACTCGTCATAATGGTCTCTCTCAGATTCTTTAAAAAAAAATTGAAGTAGTCTTTTGTAATCCAGAGATTTGTTTTTAATTGATAGATTAGAAGATTTTAATGTTGATATATACAATTTGTTTTTTATTTTGATAGAGCGTGTTAAGGCCTCGGTCAGCCAAGGCTTTCTGTTTCGATAAGTTATTTTAATCGTCAAATGCAGGGACTAACTTAAGAAGGTGCGATAAAGACTGATCAAGACCTCGATTCCCAGAACCGAGACGCTGCCCTGTCGACTCCACCCTAGACTTCTCAAGATCTCTGTCTGCACAGTACTTCGTAGCCTCAACCTGAAGCTCAGTTTCCCGCTGCTGCTGCTGAATCTGAGCCATCTCAAGCTCAGATTCCCGCTGCTGCTTTCGTTGCTCAAGCTCAGCCTCATGCCTTCGTTGCTCAGCCTGCTGGTTAAGTTTAGCCATCTCGAGCTGGAAGATCATATCTGGAGTTAAACCTTGGGGAGGAGGAGATGCAACAATTGGAGACCCACCAAGTGATCCACCCCGGGGCAAACCACGCTGCCAGTGACTATCGGCCTGCGGGAACGTACCCGGCTCCGGAGCCCGAGGGGGCGCCATGGTAGGAGTCGAGTGGAATGGGGGCTGGGCCGAAGGTGCCCCAGCTCCCGCTCCACCCGAAGCCCCACGCACCCCACCGAGCACACAGGCCACCAGGTCACTTCTCGTCATGCTGCTAGTGCCAACATGCCCCATGACCGTGGCCAAACACTGGAGACCATACCGATCAATCCCCGACACCCGGTCAACAGTTGTTGTTGTTGTTCCCCAAGCTGCCTGGCCGAACAGCCCCAAGGTCTCGAGCAAGGCCAAGGCCATAAACGAGCGCCCCCACAAAATCCTCCCTGCTTACCACTAACAAAGCCCGGGTGACCGAAGCCACTCCAAGGCAGGGAGCTGAGGAGGGTGCGGAAATGCCCGGGAAACCAAAGCCCCACCCAAGGCCCTGTGCCCCTCAGCAATTATGAAGGGAAAGTTGAGGGGTAACAGTAATAGGCATCTCCAGAAACTCCCTTGCATCCTCCTCACTAGTTACTACTCTAATGCCTTCTAACAAACCCAGCTGCTGCACCTCAGCGTCTGCTTCCCGTACTGTGTCCTCACTGTGCACTGATCCGTCGTTCGACATGGTGTCCACCGGAAATTCTCACCGTTTATAAAAAAAAAAAAAATACCTAAAGTCTCATGTAGCACTATTCACTCAAAAAAATGCTTGAAGACAACTCAAGTGCTATACTACGTTGCCAAAAAAAAATTCCAACGTGTCCAAAATATTCCTCAAAAAACGAATGTCCAAAAATCCTGCAATTATTTCTTAGTTAATTTGGTATGACGACTAAGATAAGATACTAGGCAAGGTCGCCATTTGTTACGACCGGGGCTACGAATAAAACAAGGGCACTTAATGATTGGACTAGTAATAGGGCACTATGCAACAATGGTACGCTAGATCCAAACCCTCGAACTTATATGCCGGCGAACAAAAACACCTATACCCTCCAGAGTTAATCTGCGATAACGGGGTATTCTTAACTGGGCATAAATGTACTCTACTTCAGGCTATCCCACACTGGTATAGCCTGATAACAAACAAGATGCAAGCTACGTTAAAATGCATAAAAAGGAATCTATGGAAAGATCAATTAAATCACTGCAAGATTTAATACAATAAAAAGATGCTTCAATACAGTTACTCTAAACAACAATAAACTCTTCACTCCTATCTGAAAGAAAGTTAAGTATAGTCCTACAGCATAGACCTGGAAACTTCTGAAGAAAGTCTGATGCTCATAAGATGCTTGTATCTTAAACTATAGAAAGGCAGGAGGCAGGACACCACACGTGTAGACTGAATACACTAAAAGATAGGACATATAATGTTAACTGACACGAGAATACTTAAATGCGCAACGGTAGTAATGCTCGACACTAAAAGAAGTACTTCCTCATCAACGAAACAGTCTGCTATGGTTGTGCGGCTCAGCAACAACCTAGACTAATAAATGCTGTGAATAATAATGCGTACATATCAAAGAGCTTATATTAAATACTAACAAGTGTCTACTCAATTAATTATGTCTAGCTGGGATACTCTAGGTAAGGAAGTGGGGTTGAGCAAGACAGGCTCGTAGCCTAGCGATGTCCTTAAGACTGCATCCTTTAAGTTACGTTAATTGACTGGGGTGCTCTCTTGATAGATCCAGATCACAAGTATCTGGTTCTATCCTGGCGACCCTCAATAGACAAGCAAAGAGGCAGCAAAGTGTAGAACTGGAACAGGCCAAAGCCCTCAGTCAACACAATGCTGCACTCGCAAAAGACGCAGCAGAAAAGACAACCCAGGCTACCACAGGACCGGTCGAAGTCGTGTAGGTATAAGCAAACCGTACACACATCGGAGACAACGACTACAGTAACCTTATCCCAGTCTAGCATAAAATAAAAGAGCAGAAACACTAAATCAATAATGGAGACACACAGAGTTCTTAACCTATACTAACTAAGAACCCTCAAACCTATTCTAAGTACATGTAAATATCTCAAAGGACGGCGCATACAATACAATGGGCCGGCTATGGAAACCATATGCAGAACCCAAGGGGACAAGTAATTGAATAAAGGTGAGGAGCAATGGAAAAGAAGGTCAGAGAGAGAGAGTGGTAAAGGGGGTGATCGGGAGAGAGTATGCAAAGGGATGTTAGAAGCATGCGCGCCAAGCCTGTCCTGAGGAGGGCAGCTCCTGGGAACCCTCCTGGAGGAGGTTAGTTACACAGGAGCCCGCAAGGGCGCGATGGTCGGCCAATCACGGGCCGAGACGTCACAAGGTAGCAGGCCCCTAGGACGCGCCAGGAGCCACCAGCCAATCAAAGGCGAGGGAAAGCCCGCGTGGGCGGGAAAACTCCTCCGAGCGAGGCAGCACATACATACACACGCACATATTACCACCACGCTCTCGCCTCTCTCTCTCTCGCCTTAACTCTACACAATGCATCTTATATTCTATTAATGATATAAAATACTTCCCGTTGTCACAGATGAAAATAAAGACCACCACTGGACTGTCTGTGACAATGCGAGTACCGGTACTAGGAAAGAAAGAACAACATTCTCTGATAACTGTAGCCCATTTCGATGTCCCTGGCGAGCGCTGGTGGCTAACGAGAGGCGATTCTGCCAACGCTGGTAGACGTCACATAGTCCATAACCGTGAACGATACCGGGTAGTCCATAACCGTGAACGATACCGGGTAGTCCATAACCGTGAACGATACCGGGTAGTCCATAACCGTGAACGATACCGGGCAGTCCATAACCGTGAACGATACCGGGTAGTCCATAACCGTGAACGATACCGGGTAGTCCATAACCGTGAACGATACCGGGTAGTCCATAACCGTGAACGATGCCGGGTAGTCCATAACCGTGAACGATACCGGGCAGTCCATAACCGTGAACGATACCGGGCAGTCCATAACCATGAACGATACCGGGTAGTCCATAACCCTGAACGATACCGGGTAGTCCATAACCGTGAACGATACCGGGTAGTCCATAACCGTGAACGATACCGGGTAGTCCATAACCGTGAACGATACCGGGTAGTCCATAACCGTGAACGATACCGGGTAGTCCATAACCGTGAACGATACCGGGTAGTCCATAACCGTGAACGATACCGGGTAGTCCATAACCGTGAACGATACCGGGTAGTCCATAACCGTGAACGATACCGGGTAGTCCATAACCGTGAACGATACCGGGTAGTCCATAACCGTGAACGATACCGGGTAGTCCATAACCGTGAACGATACCGGGTAGTCCATAACCGTGAACGATACCGGGTAGTCCATAACCGTGAACGATGCCGGGTAGTCCATAACCGTGAACGATACCGGGTAGTCCATAACTGTGAATGATACCGGGCAGTCCATAACCGTGAACGATACCGGGCAGTCCATAACCGTGAACGATACCGGGCAGTCCATAACCGTGAACGATACCGGGCAGTCCATAACCGTGAACGATACTGGGTAGTCCATAGCCGTAAACGATACCGGGTAGTCCATAACCGTGAACGATACCGGGTAGTCCATAACCGTGAACGATACCGGGTAGTCCATAACTGTGAATGATACCGGGCAGTCCATAACCGTGAACGATACCGGGCAGTCCATAACCGTGAACGATACCGGGCAGTCCATAACCGTGAACGATACCGGGCAGTCCATAACCGTGAACGATACCGGGCAGTCCATAACCGTGAACGATACCGGGCAGTCCATAACCGTGAACGATACCGGGCAGTTCATAACCGTGAACGATACCGGGTAGTCCATAATTGGCCTCTCGTATTTAATAGGTTACTGTCTTCAACTACGTTTAAATATATCACTTCACACTCTATTTTACCTATTCTAGTTAATTTATAGGCTAGCTGTTACCATTTCAATGGTATACAAACCTACCTACCTACTTACGGTACCTTATGCTGGCGTCACACGAGTAATTTGATCAATACATTGTATCCAAGCCTGGAATCTGGTACAAGTTAAGCACATTTTTATGGATATGTGGTATTTATTATTACTACCCTGTATAATCTAATTTATTTAATTAATTCCCAACATCAAACACTGCCCAATGAAATTCATGAAAGCATATGATTCACCCGGGATTTGAAACTGGTTAACCTGCTAGGCTTCTACTTTACCATGCTTAGGCTACACCAAGCTAGGCATTGCTAGCCAAACCAAAATACCATACGTAGGCCTAACTTTTCTAGCCTAAATAGCCCTAACTTTTTCAAAATAAACGTAGGTTATATCCTAGGCTAGGCTAAACAAAAATATTCACAACACCATATAGGCTAGCCTATTATTTGTTGTTTAGACTATGCCTAGGGTAATTCTTTTCATAATGTTTTTCCTGTGATAATTTCAAATTTGTTGAGGAAATAGGCTACCCTAATCAAACCCAGCTAGGCATTGCTAGCCTAACCAAAATACCATACATAGGCCTAACTTGTCTAGCCTAAATAGCCCTAACTTTTCAAAATAAACCTAGGTTATAGCCTAGGCTAGGCTAAACAAAATTATTCACACAGCGTTTATTATTTATTCATTTTTTAGGCTAGGCCTAGGGTAATTCTTTTCATCATTTTGTTCCTGTGATACTTTCAAATTTGTTGAGGAATAGGCTACCCTAATATAACTCAGAGGTGGTGGGAGTTGGAATAAAACATTTCCGCAATAAATGAGGATTAAAATCTACTAATGGTAGGCTACGTGTTGTCGCAGCACATGCATTTGTGCATCAATTAACCTTGACTAGGTCTAGGCTGGCATATGTAGGCTATTCATAGCTTAATTCGGCCTGTCATAACACATTAAGGATACAAATGTATTCATACTTTGTATTAAATGCATTAATGGTGTTGTAAACACAAGTTAACAATCATATTGCGCTATTATTGCCTCAATAATGACTTAGTGTGTCATAAAGAGCTATACTGCAGACGAATTTGTTATGGTCGCGGGTTGTGTTATCGATATTTGTGTACCTATATCCGGGTCAAATTCATGTAAGGGTGGTCTGGACCACCCTTTGCGAAAGGGGATTTTAGGGGCTTCCTACGATCAAAGATGGCCGCTACGACGCTTCGTGAATACCAGCGTTGAGACGTAAGGGAACGGTAAGGGAGTTTTCGGATCGTACGACCGTTAGTGAATCTGGGCAGACAATCACTTGTTGCACCCCATGCTTCTATACCGTATGTAATATAGGGATAAATAAAGCTGTTGTAAAGGGTAACCAGGGTCCCAGGGCTCAGTGTTCTCAAGTGACAATCACTTGTTGCACCCCATGCTTCTATACCGTATGTAATATAGGGATAAATAAAGCTGTTGTAAAGGGTAACCAGGGTCCCAGGGCTCCGTGTTCTCAAGTGACAATCACTTGTTGCACCCCATGCTTCTATACCGTATGTAATATAGGGATAAATAAAGCTGTTGTAAAGGGTAACCAGGGTCCCAGGGCTCAGTGTTTGTTGCACCCCATGCTTCTATACCGTATGTAATATAGGGATAAATAAAGCTGTTGTAAAGGGTAACCAGGGTCCCAGGGCTCAGTGTTTGTTGCACCCCATGCTTCTATACCGTATGTAATATAGGGATAAA
This sequence comes from Paralithodes platypus, assembly GCA_032716605.1. Classification (NCBI taxonomy): domain Eukaryota; kingdom Metazoa; phylum Arthropoda; class Malacostraca; order Decapoda; family Lithodidae; genus Paralithodes; species Paralithodes platypus. The sequence continues at coordinate 51,957,113 of CM064503.1, read as the reverse complement.
TAAAGCTGTTGTAAAGGGTAACCAGGGTCCCAGGGCTCAGTGTTTGTTGCACCCCATGCTTCTATACCGTATGTAATATAGGGATAAATAAAGCTGTTGTAAAGGGTAACCAGGGTCCCAGGGCTCAGTGTTTGTTGCACCCCATGCTTCTATACCGTATGTAATATAGGGATAAATAAAGCTGTTGTAAAGGGTAACCAGGGTCCCAGGGCTCAGTGTTTGTTGCACCCCATGCTTCTATACCGTATGTAATATAGGGATAAATAAAGCTGTTGTAAAGGGTAACCAGGGTCCCAGGGCTCAGTGTTTGTTGCACCCCATGCTTCTATACCGTATGTAATATAGGGATAAATAAAGCTGTTGTAAAGGGTAACCAGGGTCCCAGGGCTCAGTGTTGTTCTAGCCTTACATATTATACCAATGCCTTTAGACATTTTATTTTTAATAAATTTCACATGTTCTGACCATGATAATTTAGAGTCTATAACTACACCGAGGAATTTCGTGCTCTCCACTTTTTCAATTAATTGATCCTATATGCACATTGTAGTATTTGATTCAACTTTTTCAATTAATTGATCCTATATGCACATTGTAGTATTTGATTCAACTTTTTTCTTATTTGTTCTAAATACCATATAGTGGGTTTTATTAATGTTTAGAGATAACTTATTTACAGTCGTCCAAGTGAGTCATTTTTTATGGTCATTATTCATATCGTTTGTTATATGATTTATGTTTTTACCACTAATAAAGACATTCCTATCATCTGCAAATGATATAGGCAATAGATTCTGTGAAACATTAGCGAGGTCATTAATATAAATAAGATAAAGCAAGGGACCCAACACTGAGCCCTGTGGTAACCCAGACTTAACTATAGAAGAAGATGAACATACATTATTAACACCTTACGAGCGGCCTAGGCGGTAACTTCTACTACCTGCCAAGCGGGGTGTTTTACCCTAAACGAGCTTATTTCCGTGCTCTTTTTCATGCATAAACAAGAGCCAGAGCGTAATACAATTATGTATCCCTGAAAGGGCATTAATTGAGCTTTCCAATGACACAGAACCATCCTTCTACGACCACGCGTTCTCTTGCAACGATCGTGCAAGACGAGTGCAAAATCCCTAAAATACGGTAATTTCCTTACATAATTCCCTGTGTATCGAGGCAGTGAGTGTGAGTGTGTGTGGAGTAGATGTCAGTAGTCGCGCGGGACCCGTGCCGAACGGTCATGAGCCGACCTATGCTCCTCCCACCGCTCGGCTCTCTCTCAGAGCACATTACGTGCTCAAAATTGCATGCTACTATAGCCGGGCCCCGCTCTTTAGGTTGGGGTTCTCTTGTCCGACTATAGCCGGGTGCTGCCAAAGAGGGGTTAAAACTTACATACTGTAATCTGTCCGTCAAATAGCTTTTAAACCAATTGTATGTGTTACCCCTTATTCCATACATTCGCATTTTTTCCAATAATATAAGAACATAAGAACATAAGAAAATGGGAGTCTGCAAAAATAATAAAGAAAGGAGGTGAGATGTTAGTAGAGCCATTGAAAATGTTATTTGAGGTATCGTTTAATACAGGACAAATCCAGATGGACTGGAGAGAGGCGAACATAACAGTTATATTTAAGAAGGGAAAGAGAAATGACCCAGGGAATTATAGACCAGTCAGTTTGACCAGTGTTGTGTGTAAACTAATGGAAACGGTAATTAGAGAAGGAATAATGGATCATATGAAGTCAAACAAACTTTTCAGTGGGAGACACTTCGGATTCTTGCCGGGGAGGTCGACGGTACTACAGCTAATTAAGGTGGTAGATGATTGGATGCAAATTCTAGAAGATGGTGATGTAATAGACGTGGTATATTGCGATTTTATGAAGGCCTTCGATAAGGTCCCACATAAAAGGTTAATAGAGAAAGTTAGAAGCTATAATATAGGGGAGAAATGTGTGAAATGGATAGAAGCCTTCCTGAAAGATCGGAGACAGAGGGTACTGGTGAATGGAATAGGCTCGGGGTGGAGGGAAATTACAAGAGGGGTACCTCAGGGATCTGTGTTGGGACCACTGCTGTTCATTATATTTATCAACGACTTACCTGAAGTTATAACTAATGGAAGTGAGGTATACCTGTATGCGGATGACACTAAGCTGTATAGAAGAGTGAGGAGTAAGGAAGATGTGGGTTTGCTTCAAGGAGATGTGGAGGGCATGAAGGGATGGTCTGAGCATTGGTTAATGCCTTTTCATCCAAAAAAATGCAAGTACATGCGGATTGGGACAAGCAAGATAGACAAGGTAGGATACAGTATGTATGAAGCGATGGAGGAAGTGAATGCAGAAAAGGATATAGGAGTAGTGATAGACAATAAGTTAAATTTCTCAGAACATTTAGCGGAAAAGATAAACAAAGCCAATAGAATTGTAGGGCTGATAAGGAGGACATTTGTGTCACTTGACGAAGAAATCTTCAGGAATCTCTATACAGCGCTGGTTAGGCCGCGCCTGGAATATGCGAACCAGGTGTGGGCTCCATATATGGTAAAGGATATAGAAGCAGTGGAGAAAGTGCAGAGGAGAGCTAGCAAGCTGGTACCAACGTTGAAGAACGCGGGCTATGAGCAGAGGTTGAGGACACTGGGGCTTCCGACACTGGCATATAGGAGAAAGAGGGGATATGATAGAGACTTTTAAGATAGTGTCAGGAAAGTACGATGAGGATGTGTGTGAGGGTATCTTCTTGATGCGGGAGGGAACAAGAACGAGAGGACACTCTAAGAAAATGTACAAAGAAAGAAATAGGCTTGAGAAGGCAAAGAACTCATTTTGTGATAGAGTGGTAAATGAGTGGAACGCACTGCCCCAGTATGTAGTCGATTCCGAATCAATAAGGGAGTTTGAGAGTAATCTTGATAAAGCATGGGTAAGACAAGATTTGAAGTTTGATTATAAACAAAAATACAGAATAGTAAAAATGTTGCGTCTGCTACCGCCGCCGCCAACACTGTGAACGACCGCAGCAGTGCAAGTACTGGTACTGAGCTGGATACACAGGCCTAGTTTGCCTTTTTCCAGAGGATCTACTGTAAGAAACTGTAAGAAAAATGCAGATCGGCCCATACAAGGCAGATCCCTGTCACACCCAACCCCAATTACAAGGCCCAATTATAGGCCCAACTCACTAATACATTGAGTACTGACCCCACCAAAACGGTCAGAGATTAACACAAGATTACGGGGGTCTGCTGAGCGCCGATTGGCCCACACCTGGTAGATCCCCCTCACACCCAACCCATCTCGTCCATATGCCTATCTAATTTTATCTTAAAGCTCCCTATCGTTCTTGATCCCACTATATCACTTGGTAGCCTATTCCACCCATCTACAACTCTGTTACCAAACCAATATTTGCCTATATGTTTTCTGAAACGAAATTTATCTAATTTATAACCATTTGTTCGAGTTCTTTCGCTATCACTGAGCTTCAGTACAATTTTCATGTCTCCTTTATTTACCCCACTGAACCACATGAATACTTCTATCTTATCCCCTCTAACTCTGCGTCTTTCTAACGAATGTAAGCCTAATTTGTTCAACCTTTCTTCATATGGTAGATTTCTAATATTATGAATAATTTTTGTCATTCTTCGCTGTACTCTCTCCAAGGAATCTATATCCATTCTGTAATAAGGACACCAAAATTGGACAGCATAATCCATATGAGGTCTTACTAATGACAAGTAAAGTTTCAAGATAACTTACTATGTTTTACTATGATTTACAGTGTCAAAGGCTTTACTGAAATCTAAAAATACATCTAAGACGTTATTACCTTTATCTAATTCATTGGCGATTTTATCAATTAAAGTTATAATAGCCAAATAAGTTCCATACCCACTCCTGAATCCAAATTGATATTTGTACAATAGTTTATGTTTATTAACAAAAGATATCAACCTATCATGCATAACACGTTCAAATATTTTAGAAAATACAGGTAAAATAGATATCGGACGGTAATTGTTGACCAGTCTGGCATCACCACTCTTGTAAAGAGGAGTAATTTTTGCTGTTTTTAATTCTTTTGGAAATACGCCTTCCATTAATGATAGATTAACAAGTTATAGAGGTATTAGTTTATTATCAGTGGTTGGAAAGCTGTATGGCAGGGTGTTGATAGAGAGGATAGTAAAGTGTACGGAAGTGGCAATAGGAGAAGAACAGTGCGGTTTTAGGAGGGGAAGAGGGTGCGTGGATCAGATGTTTGCAGTAAGACAGTTATGCGAGAAGTATTTAGAGAAGCATAAGGAGATATTTTGGGCTTTTATGGATTTGGAAAAAGCGTATGATCGTGTGGATCGTGAAGCAAAATGGAAGTTGTTAAGGATTTATGAAATTGGAGGAAATTTGTTAAAAGCAGTTAAGAGTTTTTATGAAGGGAGCAAAGCATGACATTGTGTTAGAATAGGAAATGTTCAGTTGAGTGAATGGTTTGTGGTAAAGGTAGGTTTGCGACAGGGTTGTGTATTGTCACCATGGCTGTTTAATATGTTTATGGATGGTGTGGTGAGGGAGGTGAAAATGAGAACTATGGGAAGAGGATTGGGTTTAGTAGGAAAAAATGGTAGAGATTGGGAGTTGAATCAGTTGCTGTTCACTGATGACAGCATTGGTGGTAGATTCTGAGGAGAAATTGCAGTGGGTAGTCAAAGAGTTTGGAGTAGTTTGTGGGAGGAGGAAACTGAAGGTGAACGTCAATAAAAGTAAAGTAATGATGTGTAATAAGGGTGATCGTAGGGTGAATCTAGATGTGAGGCTGGATGGGGAAATATTGGAACAAGTAGAGTGTTTTAAATATCTAGGAGGAACGATAAGCAGGAGTGGAGGTATGGAAATGGAGGTAAAACAGAGAGTGTGTGAAGGAAGGAAGGTTTTCGGAGCAATGGGAAGTATGTGGAAGACGAGAAATCTCTGAATGAAAGTAAAAAGTGCAATGTATCAAGGAATTGTTGTGCCAACAGTGATGTATGGGGCTGAGACACGGGCTCCGAAGAAAAAGGAGATAAGAAAGCGGGATGTGATGGAGGTGAGCTGCTTGAGGAATATGTGTGGAGTTACTCGTAGAGACGGATTGAGGAATGAAGAGATACGTAGGAGAGTGGGGCAACAGGAACATTTATCAGCCAGAGTGGACAGAAGGGTGCTGAGCTGGTATGGTCATGTTGAACGAATGGGAAATGAAAGGCTTACAAAGAGAATATGTGAGTCAGATACAAGGGGAGATAGAAGGGCAGGAAGACCCCCATTAAGATGGAGAGACTGTGTAAGACAAGCTTTGGATGATAGAGGAATGACTATAGATCAGGCAAAGGAAGTGGTAATAAACAGGAATGAATGGAGAATGCTTGTGAATAGTTGAGTGAACACAACACATGGTCATTTGGGGGAAGGGGTCGGGCGCAAGTTGGACTAGATAATAGTCCATCAGGTGCCTGGCCCAGGGAGACGATTATATGAAGGGTGCGCCTGGAAGTGTGGTGGGCGGGCTTGTGGCTTTGGCTCCGCTGCATGTCTGCCTGCCGAGATCGGAGCCTCTCCGGGTGGTCGGGGGCCGGGGGAGTGCTGGGGCGACCTTGGTGACCCTGGTCTCTGGGTGTTCTCCTGGGTGACCTAGATGTGTGTGACTTTTGTGTTTTGTCTGTGTTTGTTCGTTGTTCTGTCTTGTGTTTTGTGTTTTCCCTGTTCTTGCTCTGGCTTGAGTCGGCCACCCCCAAGAAAATAAAAACAAAAAATAATAAAATAGAGTAAAATAGAAAATAAAAATAAAAATAGGAAAAGTGTGGATTGGGCCTGAGCATATTGGGCGTGAGCATATACAAGGCATCAAGATAGTATGAATGAGTTTCTTTTACAATTTTAGTGCTGATGCCATCCCATCCGGGGCTTTTGTCTTTTAATGTACTTATTATGCCTTTACTCTCAATATTATCAACCGGTCTCAGAAAGAGTGAATACGGATTAACTGTTGGCATAACTGATGTAAATGTCTCATTGGTCGAAGGCAACGACTCACTTATTTTAGTTCCCACATTAATAAAGAAATTATTGAAAGCATTAGAGTGCCCGTGTTATCCCTCACTAAAGCATTAGAGTGCCCGTGTTATCCCTCACTAAAGCATTAGAGTGCCCGTGTTATCCCTCACTAAAGCATTAGAGTGCCCGTGTTATCCCTCACTAAAGCATTAGAGTGCCCGTGTTATCCCTCACTAAAGCATTAGAGTGCCCGTGTTATCCCTCACTAAAGCATTAGAGTGCCCGTGTTATCCCTCACTAAAGCATTAGAGTGCCCGTGTTATCCCTCACTAAAGCATTAGAGTGCCCGTGTTATCCCTCACTAAAGCATTAGAGTGCCCGTGTTATCCCTCACTAATATTGAAAGCATTAGAGTGCCCGTGTTATCCCTCACTAAAGCATTAGAGTGCCCGTGTTATCCCTCACTAAAGCATTAGAGTGCCCGTGTTATCCCTCACTAAAGCATTAGAGTGCCCGTGTTATCCCTCACTAAAGCATTAGAGTGCCCGTGTTATCCCTCACTAATGTTCCCTCGATATTAAGCTCATCCGTACTCTTCGGCTGTTGTGGTTTTCCTATTACCTCCTTGATTAGTTCCCAGGATTTTTTAATATTACCAATATTTCTCTTAAACAACTCGTCATAATGGTCTCTCTCAGATTCTTTAAAAAAAAATTGAAGTAGTCTTTTGTAATCCAGAGATTTGTTTTTAATTGATAGATTAGAAGATTTTAATGTACATACAATTTGTTTTTTATTTTGATAGAGCGTGTTAAGGCCTCGGTCAGCCAAGGCTTTCTGTTTCGATAAGTTATTTTAATCGTCAAATGCAGGGACTAACTTAAGAAGGTGCGATAAAGACTGATCAAGACCTCGATTCCCAGAACCGAGACGCTGCCCTGTCGACTCCACCCTAGACTTCTCAAGATCTCTGTCTGCACAGTACTTCGTAGCCTCAACCTGAAGCTCAGTTTCCCGCTGCTGCTGCTGAATCTGAGCCATCTCAAGCTCAGATTCCCGCTGCTGCTTTCGTTGCTCAAGCTCAGCCTCATGCCTTCGTTGCTCAGCCTGCTGGTTAAGTTTAGCCATCTCGAGCTGGAAGATCATATCTGGAGTTAAACCTTGGGGAGGAGGAGATGCAACAATTGGAGACCCACCAAGTGATCCACCCCGGGGCAAACCACGCTGCCAGTGACTATCGGCCTGCGGGAACGTACCCGGCTCCGGAGCCCGAGGGGGCGCCATGGTAGGAGTCGAGTGGAATGGGGGCTGGGCCGAAGGTGCCCCAGCTCCCGCTCCACCCGAAGCCCCACGCACCCCACCGAGCACACAGGCCACCAGGTCACTTCTCGTCATGCTGCTAGTGCCAACATGCCCCATGACCGTGGCCAAACACTGGAGACCATACCGATCAATCCCCGACACCCGGTCAACAGTTGTTGTTGTTGTTCCCCAAGCTGCCTGGCCGAACAGCCCCAAGGTCTCGAGCAAGGCCAAGGCCATAAACGAGCGCCCCCACAAAATCCTCCCTGCTTACCACTAACAAAGCCCGGGTGACCGAAGCCACTCCAAGGCAGGGAGCTGAGGAGGGTGCGGAAATGCCCGGGAAACCAAAGCCCCACCCAAGGCCCTGTGCCCCTCAGCAATTATGAAGGGAAAGTTGAGGGGTAACAGTAATAGGCATCTCCAGAAACTCCCTTGCATCCTCCTCACTAGTTACTACTCTAATGCCTTCTAACAAACCCAGCTGCTGCACCTCAGCGTCTGCTTCCCGTACTGTGTCCTCACTGTGCACTGATCCGTCGTTCGACATGGTGTCCACCGGAAATTCTCACCGTTTATAAAAAAAAAAAAAATACCTAAAGTCTCATGTAGCACTATTCACTCAAAAAAATGCTTGAAGACAACTCAAGTGCTATACTACGTTGCCAAAAAAAAATTCCAACGTGTCCAAAATATTCCTCAAAAAACGAATGTCCAAAAATCCTGCAATTATTTCTTAGTTAATTTGGTATGACGACTAAGATAAGATACTAGGCAAGGTCGCCATTTGTTACGACCGGGGCTACGAATAAAACAAGGGCACTTAATGATTGGACTAGTAATAGGGCACTATGCAACAATGGTACGCTAGATCCAAACCCTCGAACTTATATGCCGGCGAACAAAAACACCTATACCCTCCAGAGTTAATCTGCGATAACGGGGTATTCTTAACTGGGCATAAATGTACTCTACTTCAGGCTATCCCACACTGGTATAGCCTGATAACAAACAAGATGCAAGCTACGTTAAAATGCATAAAAAGGAATCTATGGAAAGATCAATTAAATCACTGCAAGATTTAATACAATAAAAAGATGCTTCAATACAGTTACTCTAAACAACAATAAACTCTTCACTCCTATCTGAAAGAAAGTTAAGTATAGTCCTACAGCATAGACCTGGAAACTTCTGAAGAAAGTCTGATGCTCATAAGATGCTTGTATCTTAAACTATAGAAAGGCAGGAGGCAGGACACCACACGTGTAGACTGAATACACTAAAAGATAGGACATATAATGTTAACTGACACGAGAATACTATAAATGCGCAACGGTAGTAATGCTCGACACTAAAAGAAGTACTTCCTCATCAACGAAACAGTCTGCTATGGTTGTGCGGCTCAGCAACAACCTAGACTAATAAATGCTGTGAATAATAATGCGTACATATCAAAGAGCTTATATTAAATACTACAAGTGTCTACTCAATTAATTATGTCTAGCTGGGATACTCTAGGTAAGGAAGTGGGGTTGAGCAAGACAGGCTCGTAGCCTAGCGATGTCCTTAAGACTGCATCCTTTAAGTTACGTTAATTGACTGGGGTGCTCTCTTGATAGATCCAGATCACAAGTATCTGGTTCTATCCTGGCGACCCTCAATAGACAAGCAAAGAGGCAGCAAAGTGTAGAACTGGAACAGGCCAAAGCCCTCAGTCAACACAATGCTGCACTCGCAAAAGACGCAGCAGAAAAGACAACCCAGGCTACCACAGGACCGGTCGAAGTCGTGTAGGTATAAGAAAACCGTACACACATCGGAGACAACGACTACAGTAACCTTATCCCAGTCTAGCATAAAATAAAAGAGCAGAAACACTAAATCAATAATGGAGACACACAGAGTTCTTAACCTATACTAACTAAGAACCCTCAAACCTATTCTAAGTACATGTAAATATCTCAAAGGACGGCGCATACAATACAATGGGCCGGCTATGGAAACCATATGCAGAACCCAAGGGGACAAGTAATTGAATAAAGGTGAGGAGCAATGGAAAAGAAGGTCAGAGAGAGAGAGTGGTAAAGGGGGTGATCGGGAGAGAGTATGCAAAGGGATGTTAGAAGCATGCGCGCCAAGCCTGTCCTGAGGAGGGCAGCTCCTGGGAACCCTCCTGGAGGAGGTTAGTTACACAGGAGCCCGCAAGGGCGCGATGGTCGGCCAATCACGGGCCGAGACGTCACAAGGTAGCAGGCCCCTAGGACGCGCCAGGAGCCACCAGCCAATCAAAGGCGAGGGAAAGCCCGCGTGGGCGGGAAAACTCCTCCGAGCGAGGCAGCACATACATACACACGCACATATTACCACCACGCTCTCGCCTCTCTCTCTCTCGCCTTAACTCTACACAATGCATCTTATATTCTATTAATGATATAAAATACTTCCCGTTGTCACAGATGAAAATAAAGACCACCACTGGACTGTCTGTGACAATGCGAGTACCGGTACTAGGAAAGAAGGAACAACATTCTCTGATAACTGTAGCCCATTTCGATGTCCCTGGCGAGCGCTGGTGGCTAACGAGAGGCGATTCTGCCAACGCTGGTAGACGTCACATAGTCCATAACCGTGAACGATACCGGGTAGTCCATAACCGTGAACGATACCGGGTAGTCCATAACCGTGAACGATACCGGGTAGTCCATAACCGTGAACGATACCGGGTAGTCCATAACCGTGAACGATACCGGGCAGTCCATAACCGTGAACGATACCGGGTAGTCCATAACCGTGAACGATACCGGGTAGTCCATAACCGTGAACGATACCGGGTAGTCCATAACCGTGAACGATGCCGGGTAGTCCATAACCGTGAACGATACCGGGCAGTCCATAACCGTGAACGATACCGGGCAGTCCATAACCGTGAACGATACCGGGTAGTCCATAACCCTGAACGATACCGGGTAGTCCATAACCGTGAACGATACCGGGTAGTCCATAACCGTGAACGATACCGGGTAGTCCATAACCGTGAACGATACCGGGTAGTCCATAACCGTGAACGATACCGGGTAGTCCATAACCGTGAACGATACCGGGTAGTCCATAACCGTGAACGATACCGGGTAGTCCATAACCGTGAACGATACCGGGTAGTCCATAACCGTGAACGATACCGGGTAGTCCATAACCGTGAACGATACCGGGTAGTCCATAACCGTGAACGATACCGGGTAGTCCATAACCGTGAACGATACCGGGTAGTCCATAACCGTGAACGATACCGGGTAGTCCATAACCGTGAACGATACCGGGTAGTCCATCACCGTGAACGATACCGGGTAGTCCATAACTGTGAATGATACCGGGCAGTCCATAACCGTGAACGATACCGGGCAGTCCATAACCGTGAACGATACTGGGCAGTCCATAACCGTGAACGATACCGGGCAGTCCATAACCGTGAACGATACTGGGTAGTCCATAGCCGTAAACGATACCGGGTAGTCCATAACCGTGAACGATACCGGGTAGTCCATAACCGTGAACGATACCGGGTAGTCCATAACTGTGAACGATACCGGGCAGTCCATAACCGTGAACGATACCGGGTAGTCCATAATCGTGAACGATACCGGGTAGTCCATAACTGTGAATGATACCGGGCAGTCCATAACCGTGAACGATACCGGGCAGTCCATAACCGTGAACGATACCGGGCAGTCCATAACCGTGAACGATACCGGGCAGTCCATAACCGTGAACGATACCGGGCAGTCCATAACCGTGAACGATACCGGGCAGTTCATAACCGTGAACGATACCGGGTAGTCCATAATTGGCCTCTCGTATTTAATAGGTTACTGTCTTCAACTACGTTTAAATATATCACTTCACACTCTATTTTACCTATTCTAGTTAATTTATAGGCTAGCTGTTACCATTTCAATGGTATACAAACCTACCTACTTACGGTACCTTATGCTGGCGTCACACGAGTAATTTGATCAATACATTGTATCCAAGCCTGGAATCTGGTACAAGTTAAGCACATTTTTATGGATATGTGGTATTTATTATTACTACCCTGTATAATCTAATTTATTTATTTAATTCCCAACATCAAACACTGCCCAATGAAATTCATGAAAGCATATGATTCACCCGGGATTTGAAACTGGTTTACCACATAGAGATCTTAAACACTCAAACCATTACACCATCAAGACAGTATGTGATAGTTACTATGACTAGTCAGTTGATGTGCTATAATGTTCCTTGTTTCGTCATAATGGAGGTGAAAACTCCTGGAATACCGGTAATGAAATATAATTCCGTAACTATTAGTGTGGCGTGGCTCCAGCCGCCGTTAACACGGGAACTGCCGGGAGACTCTTAAGAGTTCCCCCGGCGGACTGTGGGGAGACTCTTAACAGTCAGAGAAAAAAAAAAAAACTTTTGATATCTTTTTTTTTTTTTTTTTGGCCCCTGGGCCATGCAAAATCTCAGTCCTCTACCTCCCCTCCTTCCCCACTTTCCTCCTCTCCTTCAGTTATCACCTATTTTCCCTGTTATTCCCTTATTCTGAGGTATACTTTCGTGCTAACATTAGAAATCCGGTTACAGGGTGTGGTCATCACTGATAGCAAGCGAATGCAAGAGAGAGAGAGAGTATCGATGACTGTGTCTCAGTGGCCTTGGGGGAAATTGGCGGGAAAGCAGCTTGCCTCACCCATACATTATACAACTCGCGGGCTATATCTCCGATTTTGACCATCCAAACGCTGTTTTCACTTGTTTTATTGTTGTTTCAGGTTAATACCTTTATAATCAACCCATAATAGGCGCATATGGATAAGTATTAATGCTATTAATGGTACAATGAATATTTTAGTGACGGAAACACCTCAAATACGTCAGCACAGGGGGACGTTTCCAATTACCCCCATGCGCACTTGTTAGGTTAATAGCTTTCCCCTTGTCAACATTATTACACTTCCTTTATAGTTTGGACAGACATAGGTACATCTGCTTTCCTTAACATGTGGTCGTTGTTGTCATTATCCAACTAAGAATAAGGAACCAAGATGTTAATAAGATATCGGCCCTGAATATATTTGATAATATCGTGAAATAATTACTGTGTGATTGGAAGTTCCTTATATCGACTGGGAAGGTCAAGCAGTAACAGAACACATGGTATTTAAGTTTTTGATTTATACATAGGTTGGTGAATGCAAGATATACACATAAGATAGGATAACAATATTGTAGGCACTCTTGGCAACAAAGTAATATAACAATTTGGCAAAATCAAAGATCAGCAAAACAACAATACGTGGAATAAATGAATTAACAATATATAGGTATTTACAATGTGTTACCCCATGAAAGCAAGTGTGACATTAGATAGATTATTTTTTTAAGGAGGGTGTGGTACTGTTACATATGATTAAGAGTGTCTGTAAGGCAGGTGTCGTGGGAGGCAAAATTATTAGATATAATTAACCTAATTTCTTAAAATTAGAACATAGTCTTGCAGTCATAATCAAAGTTAAGTTTATGATTGATAAATAATTTTTGACAGTGTGGTTTGTGTATATTGTTCTTTTCAGGGCCTATAAAGAGTCTCTGAGAGCCAGAGACTAAATGTTGCTATTGTGTAGATCCAGGGGTTGATATGGCTGGGCATCATGTATAGGGCCATCGTCTCGTCTGGACTGCGGGTAGTTAGGTGGCTCCTTCTATGGGCTGCTTCAGGTGACTGGCAGTGGTGAGAGTGACTGAAGTCTTTACCGATATAATCAGGCATAACCCAAATGAGCTACTCAAATTGGGGGATAATTGGTGCCAACCAGAAGTTGACAGAGTTGCTCCTGTTGTTACTGAAATGTTCAAGCATAATCGGAGTGAGCTACTAAATTCTGGGGTTTGGTAACTCTAACCAAGAGTGATGGATTTGCTCACATCTGTGGCTAATATACTCAGGCTTACCTGTATGAGCTACTCAAAGCAGAGCTTAGGTAACTGCAACCAACAGGTGTGATGGAGCTACTTACATCAATGCCGAAATTCTCAGGCATGACCCGAATGAGTTACTCAAATCGGGGGTTAGGCATTAGGGTGACTCGTTAACTAGGTTGATGGATTTGCTCACATCTGCGAATATGCTCAGGCCTATCCGTATGAGTTACTCAAAGTGGGGATTAGGTAACTGCAACCAACAGGTGTTTTGAAGCTACTCACTTCAGTGCCGAAATTCTCAAGCGTGCCCTGAATGAGTTACTCAAATCAAGGGTTAGGATGACTCGTAACTGGAGTGACAAAGTTCCTTACTGCTTGCATTCGAGATACTCGGACCTTAACCTAACGTTTTTACCAGTGAGGGAGCTGTTTGCGTTAGCAGGTGAGCTAACATCAGAGTCACTCCTGTATAGGTCAATAACGTCCTCTTCTTGCTGGTCCTCCTGCTCCAGGCCAGAAGGTCTCGTTCCTGTTCCCAAGGTAAGTGGTTGATAAGCCTGTCTCGCCCTGGTGTATGCGGAAGCGGCGAGATGAGAGAGAGCGGGGCAGGTGGGTCAGGCCGGGATTCTTAAGGGATCTTGGGGGCATGGCTTGGCCCGCTGCTATTGATTTCCTATGAAGCCGAGGCAGAGTCAAGGTCATAGAGGATGGGACTGGCGCATCCGTCTCCATAGAGCTTCTAGGTTTCGGGGCAGACTCCTTAATACTTGCTATTATGGGCATCTTCTATACAGTTAATTTATGAAAGATATTTTTATTATTCTGTCTCTTGAAACTATAAATATATTTTTACACATTAATTTTTGTAATCGAATTAGCATTTATGACTATCTTTTCTCATCTGTCACATTTAATTGCATGCAGTGAGAGGTGGTACGGGTACACACTTTATTTAATAATTCTGACACACTGATGAAGCATGGCTAAACATTCCCTTTAAACTCAAGCCCGAGTCCCTGTTTTCCTTCATTCAATATTCACTATCTCAAGTTTATCAATATGTTGTGTATCAGCCTCTTGTGCAGGCGATATTATTTAAGGGTTCAAATGCTTTGGGACATTCTTGATGAGGAATCGTGTGCATTCCATAAAGAACTGGATGACTCTGACAATCAAAGAGGGAAAACTAAAACAAAAGTTAAAGGTTGACTCAAAACAATGTAAGACTGTCTAAGAAAGTGTTTAATCATTAATTTACATATGATCCGATGATCCGGTTGTAACTAACTCTTCTCTATAGGAAATGTTATCTGCCTCCACATTGTTTCCTGAAAATATATATACTTTGATAACTAGCTTTTCTGATATTGCTTCTCTAATATTGTAATCACTTACCGGTATTTCACAATAGCATTATCCACTAATCTTCCCTTTTAATACTCATGAAATTCTGTGTTCTATCTTTCTTTAAAACTAATCCTATTTATACTATATTGGTATTTATATCGTAGGCTATTCCTCCGTCAGAATATAATGTACATGTTTCTCTTATGTTACGTCCACGAACATGCTCTTTGAATATATTGACCCTCATTAAATACACTCCATATTTCTTGAACTTCCTAAAAATACTCAACTCCATGTACAATTTTCCATCCTTTCATACTTACTTCCAGTATACTGTATATACCGAGCCTTTCATACTTACTTCCAGTATACTGTATATACCGAGCCTTTCATACTTACTTCCAGTATACTGTATATACCGAGCCTTTCATACTTACTTCCAGTATACTGTATATACCGAGCCTTTCATACTTACTTCCAGTATACTGTATATACCGAGCCTTTCATACTTACTTCCAGTATACTGTATATACCGAGCCTTTCATACTTACTTCCAGTATACTGTATATACCGAGCCTTTCATACTTACTTCCAGTATACTGTATATACCGAGCCTTTCATACTTACTTCCAGTATACTGTATATACCGAGCCTTTCATACTTACTTCCAGTATACTGTATATACCGAGCCTTTCATACTTACTTCCAGTATACTGTATATACCGAGCCTTTCATACTTACTTCCAGTATACTGTATATACCGAGCCTTTCATACTTACTTCCAGTATACTGTATATACCGAGCCTTTCATACTTACTTCCAGTATACTGTATATACCGAGCCTTTCATACTTACTTCCAGTATACTGTATATACCGAGCCTTTCATACTTACTTCCAGTATACTGTATATACCGAGCCTTTCATACTTACTTCCAGTATACTGTATATACCGAGCCTTTCATACTTACTTCCAGTATACTGTATATACCGAGCCTTTCATACTTACTTCCAGTATACTGTATATACCGAGCCTTTCATACTTACTTCCAGTATACTGTATATACCGAGCCTTTCATACTTACTTCCAGTATACTGTATATACCGAGCCTTTCACTCGTTAGTAATCCACTTTGACCCATACAAACTTCTCAATTAGTCAAGAAGATACAGGAGAATAACGCCAACAGCTGCTGGTATCAAATTTGCATATTATGTTACATGAAGGTTACCATGCGGGAATGTCTGGCTGGTGAGTTGGGTACCGTCTTGGTCGGTTATGTAACACGCCCTAGTATATCACGCACTATTATTATGGTCAGGGACATTCCTTATCACACAGTTATCTCAATGTTCGCTCCATACTTTATATAGTACACACACACACACACACACACACACAGAGACACACACACACACACACAGACACACACACCCACCCACCCACACACACACACACACACATACACACACACACACACACACACACACACACACACACACACTCACTCACCACCCACCCACCCACACAGACACACACACAAACAAACGCACACACACCACACCACACATACTGATAAATATATACCTATGTTTTCTAAAGACAGGTTATTTTCAGTCATAGAGGTAAGAGACATGTATAGTTTATATGAGTAAGCCAGGCAATTTTTGTTTTATATATATATATATATATATATATATTTATATATATATATATATATATATATATATATATATATAGTATATATACCAGTAAATCTGTCTTTTGTCAAGCTATTGGTGATCTGTAATTTGGTGCGCATTCGCATATGTACAGTTGGCCAACTTAGTCCTGCGACAAAATGCTGTGGTGTATGGAGGTGTGTGGCATTTGATCCGTAGTAAACAATATAGTTTTATGAATGAATCCCTCAAATCCCATGACGTGTGAAAGACTGGACGTGATTGGGTGAGACGAGAAATATCGGGAAACTCTATTTTCTCCATTATTTGGATTACTGGAGGGTTAGTAGATGCTCCAAAATTATGTTAGATAATAAATGGATATAAAATGAAGAAGCTTACAGTTATTATTAATACATAACCTATCCTTACTCAAAATATTAGGCAAGGCAGAAAATGTTAGAGTGTAGGTGGCAGGTGGGTTGGGCTTCGTTTAACTTTAATCGAGACGGCACGGCTGAATGGTTGTATTTAGGATGCCTGCATATTGATTGTTTGGCATATAACTTCTATGGTCAGTAACATTTAAAATTTGTTATAACATGAAATTTGTAGTGTAAATGTCTGAACTTGATTTTGTATGAAAATTATACTTTAAGAGTTATGTGGTGGCTATTATACTTTAAGAGTTATGTGGTGGCTATTATACTTTAAGAGTTATGTGGTGGCTATTATACATTAAGAGAGTGGTGGCTATTATACTTTAAGAGTTATGTGGTGGCTATTATACTTTAAGAGTTATGTGGTGGCTATTATACTTTAAGAGTTATGTGGTGGCTATTATACTTTAAGAGTTATGTGGTGGCTATTATACTTTGAGAGTTATGTGGTGGCTATTATACTTTAAGAGTTATGTGGTGGCTATTATACTTTAAGAGTTATGTGGTGGCTATTATACTTTAAGAGTTATGTGGTGGCTATTATACTTTGAGAGTTATGTGGTGGCTATTATACTTTGAGAGTTATGTGGTGGCTATTATACTTTGAGAGTTATGTGGTGGCTATTATACTTTGAGAGTTATGTGGTGGCTATTATACTTTAAGAGTTATGTGGTGGCTATTATACTTTAAGAGTTATGTGGTGGCTATTATACTTTAAGAGTTATGTGGTGGCTATTATACTTTAAGAGTTATGTGGTGGCTATTATACTTTAAGAGTTATGTGGTGGCTATTATACTTTAAGAGTTATGTGGTGGCTATTATACTTTAAGAGTTATGTGGTGGCTATTATACTTTAAGAGTTATGTGGTGGCTATTATACTTTAAGAGTTATGTGGTGGCTATTATACTTTAAGAGTTATGTGGTGGCTATTATACTTTAAGAGTTATGTGGTGGCTATTATACTTTAAGAGTTATGTGGTGGCTATTATACTTTAAGAGTTATGTGGTGGCTATTATACTTTAAGAGTTATGTGGTGGCTATTATACTTTAAGAGTTATGTGGTGGCTATTATACTTTAAGAGTTATGTGGTGGCTATTATACTTTAAGAGTTATGTGGTGGCTATTATACTTTAAGAGTTATGTGGTGGCTATTATACTTTAAGAGTTATGTGGTGGCTATTATACTTTAAGAGTTATGTAGTGGCTATTATACTTTAAGAGTTATGTGGTGGCTATTATACTTAAAGAGTTATTTGGTGGCTATTTATTACCGAGTTCTTATTCTCTTGGAAACCAAGACTAAAAATGCGCCCTGGTAATGAATGACTTTCTCCTCAGAATGTGAGAGATCCTTCTTAATCTTGTCAAATAGAGTATGTCAATATTTGTGTATGTCCTAGCAATCTTCAGACTATTTTATTCAACCAGTCAGTTGAATTATTAACTGAAATTCAAATTAACCCTTTGATCCTTAGAGGTCCTTTCTAATGTTAGCAAGAACACTTACCAGTACCATTAATAAACAATAAACAAATGTTGTCTGATTGAAGGGTTAAAGGTGGTCAAAATAAATTGGTTGTAGCTGGAATTACAAAGTGATCATCGGTTTCCAAAGGGTTGACTTATTGTGTTTAACCTTCTTACTATGACAGGCGTTTCCAAATATGCATAAAGTCGCCTAATGTTTGTCATACTAAAATACTTATATACAGTGCGTCAATATACCAATAATTAAAAACAAATTAATGCAGACAAAATTATTAGATTAATGACCGTTAAAGGCCAGAAGTATTTGTTTAGTTCATGTGCATTTTGCAGACTATTATCACCTAGTTGCTATTGAAGCATGTTTGCATAGTAGTTAACCCACTGAGCACCAGCTAATTAATAATAAAAGTACACTGTGAAACCGGCCGATGGGCCAAAAACATTATTTTTCTTAAATAGCTGAAATAGGTGAGAAATAAGGTATAATAAAAACAAAAAAAACTCACCTCGCTCATTTGGGGGCCCTAGGGGGGGGGGGGGGGCAGCTTCAACCATCAGCTGATGCTGGGGTGGTCTTCAAGCTTCCCGCCGATCACTTCACAGCTGAGCGCGGCAGCATGGCAGATGTACGGTGCGTCCAGTTTTCGAGTGACAGTTATTTACACCTCCCGAGCATCATGTTTTTTTTTTCTTCTATATTCCAACTACTCCCTCTCGGGCATAGGCTGATAGCCTTTACACCCTACCGCTGAACACGGTGAGGCCCGTAAGGTCTTGTTCCAGTCTAGGGAGTGAGACATGCGAAGCACCCCGGCCCGAAACAATCCCATCTCTGAACCCGCCTCGCCTCCGCGCTTCACAGTCTCATCCCCCACACTCGGACCCTCACTCTCAGAACGTCACCTATTGAGCAATGAACTCACTAGGCATTGCCCCCCTGTAGCATATTTTTGAATATGGGAATATTCATACAATGCTATTTTAATCAGGGAACAATGAGGGTATTTCGGTGTGCTGTGGTAATGCACTGATACTAGGTACAGCACAAATTCCATCCCAATAATATCTTCCCATTGACATATTGCGATTCGAACCCGGGTCCATTGTATTACCAGTCCAGTGGCAAGACCACTCCACCACACCTCCCCTTCATAGTTCATATATTAGCAAGATGTATCACATAATGTCATTGTAAGTGATGTTACAGTGTGATAAGTGCTGTGTGATAAGTTTTATAAGTGCCCACAGATGGCAAGCCCCGTGCGCGTCCTGGTTACCTTGGCGACTGGCGGCCATCTTGGTCCACGACGTACACACATACACAGCTGACTCACCCTCTCTCATCACTTTCACTCATATGATGCCTCTCTCACATACTCTTTTTACTGATTTTATACTTTATCGTATGTTTTATACTTAGAATATGAGTTTTACACATTGTTTTGGCACTTTTAACTTAGAAATATGAGTTTTGACTTAGTATTTTTTAGTGGGGAGAGTATGGGAGGTGGGGAGAGTGTGGGTGTGGGGAAAGACCTTGTACATAGCAACATGACAATCTCTCCTAAGCTCTCTCCTCTCCTCTCCTCTCTTCTGACCCCTACGATGGCCTGGCGGAATTTAGAGGAATGCCATGGGGTCTGGGTCATCCTCCTCCTCCTCTTCCTCACTTATTGGGGAGTCAACTTTGTCATAGGGAGCAATAGGAGAGCGATACACATCACGAGGCGATGAGGTACGTCCAACACCCATGAACTACACAAGACAACTGGCGAGTCTGGTGGCCCAGTCCTCCACTTCCTCCCTCCTCCCGCGCTCTCTCTCCCCACTCCCCACCATGGTTGGACTTGGGTATTACCAAGTATTGCCACTGTTGGGCAACATTATAAGGTATATCCCATACAAATTTGAACCCTCTAGTTTTCATAGGATAAGAATAAATAAGATTGAAAGTGGCAGTAAGATAAGTGAGTAAACTGGCTTTCTCCATCCGCCCATATCCACCCGGGCGGCTGGACTAGGGGGTTGCTGAGTACCGCCACTGTTTGGCAACATCATAAGATATATCCCATACCATCCTCAAGCCTCTAGCTACCAAAGGACAAGAGTATATAAGGTCGAAATTGCTGACGCAGGTGCTGCGGCGCTGGGGTTTATCGTTACATACATTGCCGACGCATCACTTGCGTCGCTGGGGTCCTGTGGGTTAATTGCATAATTATGATGGCGTATAGTAAATATATCATGAGAATAATATATTTAATTGTCACGCTTCCTAAATCGAAATACATTTTATCTTTATTGCTTAAATCACTTCAGACATTTCAGTCTTTTTGCAACGGCAATGAAATCGACTTCACCAAACCCAAAAAGAACCCTGCTCGTCCTTTCACACAGCCATGGTTGTGGTGGAGCTGGTGGTGATAGTGTGGGGAGGGCAAACGACCAAATAGTCCAGTAAAGGGTTGCCACATTTAAATATACATTAAACATACACAATATGTTTATAGGATTGTGCTATATAGAATAGCACGACTTGATTATCAATAAATCCTTTAGTGCATACCGGATCACATTTGCAACAGAGGCTTCTATCAGTCACATGAACAACAACATTAGTTCGGACATTGGCGAACATTTCTCGGGTAACGTGATGTGCATTGCTTTTGCGGAAAGGATGAGGATAGGATTGCTATGTTATATTGTTGCCCAACAACTTTAGACCCCCCCCCCCCCAAAAAAAAAAAACACACACACACACACACTAGGGAACTTCTGTGTCATCACCTTCATTAGAATACTTAGTATACCCTACAGTCACTACAGTCACTACATGAATTGTATATACAGTATTATATTTCCTACAATGCCGCCACCGTATTGTTTTTCCTTGGAACCATTAGAAATGTTCTATTAGTACAAATTTTGAATTAGTTATATTGTTAACAGGTAAATTGAGAACTTTATTATATTCCTTTAATCTCTGAATAATAGATGCTTAAATCGAATGTAGTGCCGGTGCTATAGAAGTACTGTAACTGAAACTATAAATAAGTGATAATCATTATGAAGAGGTTTATTGAATTTCTGTTTTATTTCTCCTTTTACTGGAGGTGTTTCTGAAACTTAAATTAATATGTTGGCGGCAACTGACAACACACACACACACACACACACACACACACATACATACATATATATTTACATACACAGTATACTGTATATAGACATAAGCTGTAAGAGAGTAAGTAGGTTGAGATACCGAGAAAAAGGAAAGTCATCCCCCAAATCAACAAGAAGACGTCTTGCCAAGGACAAACTAAGACAAAACAAAGAAAGAGAACGAAAGGAGATGACCAACAAAGAAAACGTCAAGCCAACCAACAAAGGGTAACTAAGGAAAACTCCCCACCAGCACCAAAGAATACCAACACCACGACCATGCAGCCAACTACGAAGTTATCTCCACCAACACAACACCCAAATGATCAGCAAACAGACAAGAAGAGGAAGAAGAAAGAAGGAGAGAAGACAGAAACAACCCAAGGCACGCCCAAAAGAACAACACGTGTGGCGACACCGAGGGAAGCCCGAGTCGCAAAAATTATGACGGAATGTCCCTCGACACCAGGAAAGACGATTCCCAAGACTACAACTCCTATGACACCACACCAGAAAGGAAGACTAGTGTTCAGTCAAAAAGAAAAGGACTCATACCAGCAGAGATACTAATAATGAACACCTAAATATTACCATACTATATTCTCCTACCTTATATATGCTTTTATCTACTAGACTAAAACACTAGTTAGATCACCATTAGTTCCTAAGATGTTAAATAAGTTCCTATTACTATATTGTTAAGATGATAATCAAGTACATTGTCTTTTGTGTGTACGATACTAATGTTGATGAAGACCTATTGTCTTCACGGTATTAATATCTAAATTGCCAGCCTACAATGCCCTTAACCTATGATAAATTAATCACGAGAACAAAATATAAGTTGTTCCAATATAAACCTATGTCAAACCTTTTTTTCTTATGATCATGATTAACTAGAAATACAACCATTATACTATGATACCACCACTACCTAGCTACTTATGCAAAAACAATATAATACAGAGTAGAAACAATCTTTTTCTTATTTTCTCCCACAACATATATTCACATGCCTTCTCATTATTACATACTTATTACATTAAATAATTAACACTTCCTTAATGTATTAGATTCACTATGCTACAAATACCTTGTTCTTGTGCTGCGCATCCTAGCTCTCACTTATTCCAATTATCCTTCATCGTAGCGGATATGCTGGCCAACCTCCAAAATGCTTGCTCGTGTATATGTTATATTGTCTAGAGAACCACCTCTCTTATCCTTTTACCAAGATAAAAGTTTATTACTGTATTCCTGTATATTGATTGTAACCATATTAGAGTGCTCCCTTATATTGAATACTCTGATGTGCATTCCTATCTTCACTTATTCCATTGTCATCTCAGTTAACAGGATCCGCTCGTCATAAATTCAAAACCTCAGAAGACTTCACCATAAGAAAAGTTATATTATACTGAGAACCCCATTAACCTGTTCTTTTCTATGGTATGAAGAATAAGGCTTTACCTAATCTCATTCTATATAAAATATGACCATTTATAATTGTATAGTACTCCCTTCTAACTGAGTATTATAATAATCTGGCCCATGAAATAGAGGACTCTCTACACCACCAGAGCAAGAAGGACTCTCGCACCCTTGCTCCTTTCAAGAGGTGAACGGGTGCTCCGCAGTAATCGTCAACACTATGCCAGGGAAATCTGAAAAGGTTAAGCAATTTTGAGGCTTCTTGATTACTGGCATACCAAGTTAAGAAACCTCAAGATTACCCTCCCATTCAGTTAGATAGACGGCATACCGAAAGTCTACTTGTTTGAAGAGTTAAAAATCCTATGAAGGGATCTTTGTTAATTGTGGCATACCATGAGTTAACATAGAGGCCTCTAATAGGCTGTATCTTCAGTAGTAAAAGGTTGAAATATCCAGGCATACCTACGCTTCAACATTTACTAATGTAGATGTGGTAACTGTGTCCTACCAAAAAGGATCCTTGTTATTACTGGCATACCAGTAACTAACATAGACGCCTTTTCCTAGGTTCTACTTTTAATAGTAGAAAGTTGAAGTATCCAGGCATACCTACACTTCAACACTCTGCTATTAAAAGTTAACACTCTAACTCCTCACAGGAGATCTGGCATACCACGATCCTTTGTGTGGGTAAGGGCTTTGCGAGATAACTTCACAGGCACTCTGCATAAAAAGTCCTAGGTGTACTTCGTCTACTGGCATACCATTAGACTAGTGCAGCTGAAAGGTTTAAACACCGCACTCCACCTCTTCACAAGGGACCTTGGCATACCACGGTCACTTGTGTAAGTAAGGGCTTGGCGAGATACCTTCACAGGCACTCTGCACACACAAGTCCTAGGTGCATTTCGTCTGTGGCATACCATTAAACTTTGCAACTGAAAGGTATAAACACTGCCCCGAGTTCCTTGAGCCTCTTATAAGGGTCAGCGGCAGTCGAGAAAGACACTTACACAGTCTTCTCACGTTAGCCCGATATAGTGTTACTTCGTCATAACTGAGGCACTATATTCAAGACCTTACTCCAAGAGTACCTTAACGGAATTTCATCAACGGTTAATATAACGGTCAGGATAGACAAGCATTCTTAACCCTTGTCTGGCGGGACTGGACTTAAGTCGGTCTAGAGAAGAAAGGACTATGTGGCGGGGACCGACTTCAGGCGGTGTGCAATTTTGAGCAATATTTGGCTCTGAGAGAGAGACGAGCGGTGGGAGGAGCGTAGGTCGGCTCTGACCGTTCGGCACGGGTCCCGCGCGGCAACTGACGTTCCCTCCACACACATCCACACTCACTGCCTCGCTACACAGGGAATTATGTAAGGAAATTACCGTATTTTAGGGATTTTTCCTTTGTCTTGCACGATCGTTGCAAGAGAACGCGTGGTTGTAGAAGGATGGTTCTGGTGTCATTGGAAAGCTCAATTATCGCCCTTTCAGGGATACATAATTGTATTACGCTCTGGCTCTTGTTTGTGCATGAAAAAGAGCACGGAAACAAGGTCGTTTAGGGTAAAACCACCCGCTTGGCGGGTAGTAGAAGTTACTAACGGGCCCGCTCGTAAGGCGTTAAAAAGCTATAGGCTCTGAATACTCGCGTTAGTCCGATGTGGTGCCCAACTATTTAATTATTGTTATGGAGCCACATTAAAGACCTCAAACCCATTAACCCATCTGTAATCTACTTCACACGGGCCAACCTAGACGGCCTACGGAGACGCAGGAGACTACAAGCTGTTAGTGATTCCAGTATCTATGAAAATCAACATTGGAAAAAGTTAATTAAGTCGATGCCAGTGACGATGCAAAAGTAAATTAGAGTTCATAAGTAATAACCCTACCAAAATACACCAGTGCGCATGGTGTCTCAGTAAATAAGTTAGTCCTTATAAATATCAACTTTGCCATAATTCCTACAAGTGCTAAATAAGTTAGTCCCCAAATCTCAATTTTGAGATAAATCATCAAAAATTAACCTGAGTCCACATATACCAACTCGATTATAAAGTGTACAAATGTTAAATAGGTTATAGTACATGACTCTCAACTCTACGAGGAATTAAGATTAAAATCCAAATAAGCCAAATTATGCGAATATCGACTCTGCCATAATTCCCACAAGTGTTAAATAAGTTAGAGTCCACAATTCTTGATTTTATCCTAAAAAGTCTACACCAGTGCGCAAGGTGATAAAAGAGAATAGCATGCTACAATATTAACTCTATCTTACCCTCGTCAATAATAATTACTTAGAATATCATACTTAACTATAAAGTGACCTTTTAGGTATTCGACTACCAAATGGTATATTTTCTATAACGATACATCAATTAGATTACTGTACAAGGAACATTAACTGAACAGATTGATTATACCTGAGCTCCATCTAGATCCGCGATCGTGCTGGAAGAATAGTAATTCTTGTTGTGTTATTGTATGTTTTTTTATGTTAGTACATTCTTACTCAAATATATGTACATATAACTTAAGCGAAATAAACTGTTATATAAACTATATTCTGGTATTATATGTACTAGCAGGGGTACCCGGCGTTGCCCGGGTACTACCACCACTACTACTACCATAATCACCATCATTAATCACTACTACCACAATCATCACAATACTACTACTACCATAATCACCGGCCTCGACCTCCCTGTGCCTCATTAAACGGTGACCTCGATTTCGGCCGGTAAATGACCTCCGATTTTTAATCTGACCTCATCCGTACCCCCATTTTGGGGGGCTGCGAACAACTTTCGTTCCATACACCTTTTCGATCGGAGGTCTCCTTCTGCCCCAAACGGACATTTTATGCAATTCTTTTTCAATTTCGGCCTCGAAACGACCTCCGATCGTGGCCTCGCCCCCTCTATGACCTGACCCAGGTCAATTGACACCCACATGCAAAGTTTCTGCTCCTCAGGTCCAAAACTGCGGCCGCCTATTAAGAACACACAGACAGACAAGCAGACACACGAACTGATTTAATAATATAGATCCTCTATTGTCTTCTTTGCATGTATTTGTATGAACTCTGAAGTCCCAGTCTTAAAAGAACTCACCTCATCCAATAGCTAAACCTGAATAAAATCAGGGCATAACATAGGTATTTATACATTTGTATTGATAGGCCTAATATGGAAGTGTGATTTAGTCGAGGGGTTATTCTGTAAAGCTTATAAGGTGATATTGAACATAAGATAACTTATGATACCGATACCCACTTGTTTTATGTTTTCCATGTTGCGTCTCTCTTTCTCTCTCCTTCTCTCTCTCATATAATTATATATCCACAAAGGAAAGTGAAAAACCACAGAAAGGCTGCTAATTTTTAAGAAAACGAAGAGGTAGAAGCAACTCAGTTGATTTTACTTCACATATTGAACAATGGAGCGAAGTTGATTGGGGTATGATTGCGTGAATTTTTAGTCCAAACGAATATTGAAAGATGATACACTCTCACAATGAATATTAACCCTTAAAAAGCGGCCCACCACTTAAGTCGAGTTAAATAAAGCTGGACTATGTGGCGGCGCTCGACATAACTCGAGTGGCAATTTCAGCACGTAATGTGGCTGAGAGAGAGAGACAAGTGGTGGCAGGAGACTAGCGAGCGTATGACTGCTCCAGACCACCGCGGCGAACCTACTGACACAAATCTCAGCTCCCTCCTCCCTCTCTCACTCGCTACATACTCAATTATGTACTGAAAGTACCGAATTACCTGCTTTTTGCACTCGCATTGCACGGTTATTGCAAGAAAACTATCCATCATACAAGGATCGTTATGGTGTCATTCGAAAGCTCTGTTTATGCCCTTTCAGGGATAGGTACTTGTTTTACGTTCTGGGTCTTATTTAGGCATGAAAATGATCACGTAAACAGCCCTATTTTGGCTAAAAACACCCCGCTGGGCGGTACACATAAATAAACCGCATAGGCCGCTCGTAAGGTGTTAAGACTAGCTAGCCAGTTAAATAGTTAGCAAATATATTATATGAATCTTTTTATTCCTATAGGTCCTTCGGAAGTCGAGTATGGAAATGTTGTAGTTGCATTAGCAAAATATAATAATTGTCGTCTGATTAGCCGTATAAGGGTTAAACTTTATAAGTTCGACTAAATAAGTTATTATATGTAGGGATGCAACCGAGACGCCATTTAATATTTAATGTGTTGGATGTTTATGTTTCATATATTATGTGCAACATACTACAGAACATGCATATAAACTTAGATGTCTTTTAAATGAAACCCAAATAATACAAGCATAACAAACCTACATTATCATCACCATAATAAAACCGCGCTAGTTGCATCCCTACACTGCGTACTACACGATAGGCTTCACGGAAGCAAGACCATGAAAAAACCCTTCCAAAATGTCCCAAGGGCACTCAAAGCAAGGCAATTGTGATTAGGTGACATAATTCCCCTCTAGT
The DNA here is from genome assembly GCA_032716605.1 of Paralithodes platypus. Taxonomy (NCBI): domain Eukaryota; kingdom Metazoa; phylum Arthropoda; class Malacostraca; order Decapoda; family Lithodidae; genus Paralithodes; species Paralithodes platypus. Next base: position 51,929,757 of record CM064503.1, on the reverse strand, counting down.
AACTCCTACCTCTCCTCCACATGTGTCGGCATATAGAAGTCCTTAGTGCATCTGTCCAACAACATGTTAGCGGACACTTGCAATTAAACGGCTCAAACACCGCCCCTGAGTTCTTTGAACCTCTTATTACGGTCAGTGGCAGATCGAAGAAACTAGGAATGGTCATGACCATACTACTTCCTCAATTTTTGTTTTCTTTCTATATTCCAACTACTCCCTCTCGGGCATAGGCTGAGAGCCTGTACGGTACATTCCACCGCTCAACACGGTGAAGCCCGTGAGGTCTTGTTCCAGTCTGGGGAGTGAGACATGTGAAGCATCCATCATGGCTCGAAGCAGCTCCATCTCTGAAGCGGCTGGTTGCTTCACTCAAGTGCTTCACCGTCTCACCCTCCAGACTCAGACCCTCACTCTCAGAACGCCACCTATTGAGCAGTGAACTCACTATCGGCTATTACCCTCATTTATTGGTTATTTTCCATGCCAATTATCGTCAGGCGGGCACAGAGACAGGGGTGAGTCATATAAAGACCCTCTAGCAGTCTGAGATCTCTCCAAAACAGCTCAGTACCGTAATGAGAGCGCCTACATACCCCCGAGGGAGTAGGACGTGAGCAGGAGATTTTGTGGGTCCCCCGAGACGGTCTGTCCAGACCTATTCTTCACGGCAAAGGAAAGGTTTTGAGAGAACTTCCCCTGCCGGTGCGTGTGATTGAACCCCCGACACCAGAGCTAGCGCTCCCAATACGGTGACTAAGCGCGCTCAGCCACCATGACCGTGTGTGTGTTTAATGGTAATATTGTGAGTTTAGCGATAAGTTAAAGGGTTTCTTTAGTCTAGATAAATATACTGTTAGGGATATATATATACTGTATATACTGTATATATATATTGTTGTACTTAAATTTCTAAGTTCAAGCACACTAATAAGGTGGGGGAATAATTAGACAGTTGTTGGAGTTTTGTATATTTATTTAACAGCCCAACTCTTAAGCTAACACGGGTCCAGTAACCCACTTCCTGTTCGGCCCGAAATTAGTTCAATACACGAATTGAATAGTTCGTTGACCCACACCAGATAATACATTGGAACTCGAGAGCTTCCATTACCATCTACTTGGATTCCCGCTATTCAGGTAATGACTCACTTCGACTTCGATCCATTGCAGGTTACCAGACTCAACTAATATATTTTACAACGCCCTCGGATGTCTAACTAAGAGACCAGGGCTTCTCTGACCAAAGACTCTTATTCGCAAATCTAAATCACAAATGCTATTTCCTAAATAATATAACCTTTACCGAGCCCCTGGATATCTATCTATAAGACTGGGGCGTTACGAACATAAATCCTCCTAATACAATACAACACCTGGATACAACACTGGCCCGTAGACCACTTAATTCCCCACAAATAATATAATCTTTATCTCACCACCCCTTTACAGCATCGAACGCGTAGTCCGTTACATCTGAACATAAATTCTCTTAATACAACGTAATGTCTTAACCCTAATACAATACAACACCTGAATACAACACTGGCCCGTAGACCACTTAATTCCCCACAAATGGTATAATCTTTATCTCACCACCCCTTTACAGCATCGAACGCGTAGTCCGTTACACTGTGACCTGAACATAAATGTCTTAACCCTAATACAATACAGACCCGTAGGTCATCTAAGTCTCCACGTAGGACACAATCTTTATCCTTTACAATATTGAGCTGTTGATCCGTTGCACGTATTCCCGGATACGTACATAATATCTTAACGCAATAGATACGTCCTTACTTTAACACTAATTCAAAGATTCTATTTTAGGCTTATTCTCTATCGCCGCTCAACCGACGGACTAACCATTAATAAGATTATTAATTAAATTTCCTCCACAACATAAGATATAGTTTAATTCTTGGACTAGTGTCCTTCACATTCGGACTGGTGTCCTTCCTATATATATATATATATATATATATATATATATATATATATATATATATATACAGTATATATATCTATATCCCTAAGCTGAAACTCCTCTATCTGCAACTATCTATTATTCCCACTGAGCCCTATATTTGCTTTCAAATCTCAATCCCTCTTACTTTAATTAAATCTCTTCCTATAAGATCCTATCTATTTGGTAGCTAATGGCATGGAGCCTTCTCTATCAATGACCACTAATACTCTATGAACACATCATCCTTTTATTTTGTTTCGTAAGTCAAGTCTATTTCTCTTTAGTCTGTTCTAATAAGAACACATTAATTATTTAGGGGTAACCACTGTGTCAGTTAACATGATCTCTCTCTCTCTTTCTCTTTATCTCCTGACAACGGTCACTCTCAGCTACTACCTGTCGCCCCTCTTGAATTGTCTGGCTACAGGTGTGTAAACCAGCAATGTGGCGCCAGGCGGAGGGATACTGGTGGTGTAATCTCCACGTAGGTAAGAGTGAGGCCAGGCACGAGGGAATATTCACGGGAACTGTTGAGGTGGGCTGGAAGGCTGTAGTAGGGTAAGCCAAGTTTCCTGAGGTGCCCTGGGAAGAGAGAGAGGCTGGGCTGTGGCAAGCTGCCCCAGTGGTGCCGGGTGCCTGAATGACTTTGCACCGAAAAAAGCGAAACTGTGAGGATAGTCCTCACTAAGGGGTGAATGGAAGATTTTGAGTGGGGAAGACAAAGATAGAAAAGTGAAAAGTCCAAGAAGTGAAAGATAGCGGGCTTACCACTTCGCTGTTTTTCATATTTATTTTTGATAATGTACAAACATCCATGCCATGAACAACATATATTTCTAGGGTTGCTAATTTAAAGTCTCTGACTTAAAGTAACCTGACAGGCTCAGGTTATTGACTTAATTTATTTTTGAACACCATCACCATTGATTAGCTCTGCTATTCTTAAAAACTAATCATCCCCCCACAGCCACACTGACTTCCTCCCCCGGTCGGAGTTGTTGCATCCCGGTGGGTCCCCTGTCTGGGGCCCACCGTAGTAGGTCCCAGGCAAGAGTTCCACCATGCACATACCGACAATGTGATCCCTCATTCACCCGCTCAATCATGTGCCCGAGATCGCATCCACACTTCCATTCTGGTCGCCGCCAGTGGACCTCCTGTCTGTGGTCCACCCAGGTGGGCCCCAGGCAAGAGCTCCACTAGCACCAAAACACAAGCGATCTCTTCGACAGTCATCCAAATCACTCCAAGGTTAAAAACACATAAACATTCCATGGTCAAAATCAGTATAAAGTATTTCAACAATAATGTCAAAATGTTCGAGTATGCCTGGTATGTTGATCAGTACTTGGCCCCTAGCAGTGCACCAGCTGGGGAGCATCGCCAGTGACTGTATCAATAAGTGGTGCTGTGGGTTTTGATTTGATGAGGCGCTGAGAGATCCCCCTCGAGGTCGGTGCTACCTCGAGGGGTTCAATACTGGCACTCCAAACGGTATTGTCATGGGATGACAGGTTATGGTGTGGGGTGCTCTACCATCACCACTCGCCCGCAGAGCCCCTGGTAGTGTCATATTCGGTGTTGTCAAGATAAGTTTGTGTCAAGTTTAGTAAGACTTATTTAATAGAGCTAGGGGTTATTTCTTGTAAATATTGGGCGAAGCTCATTTTGTACCCTGTTCATCGATTTAGGAAACCAGGCATGTTCAAGATTGTTGTCTTCTTCAATTAACATTAAGTAATTAGGATCTTGCACTCTGTTCAATCTTTCCCAGGTGTTTCTTGCTCTGTGGTACAATCTGACATTAATTGGTGATACGTTGCTGAGGTGGTGGAGTTCCTTTGTATTTCTTGTATATGGATAATGCTCGTATGCAAATCTCAATGCTTTATTTTGAATTGTTTGTAAAATTAATGTTTGTGTCCTGGTAAGGCAAATCAGGGGAATTGCTGGGTATTCTAATAATGGGAGTATGTATGCTTTTACGAGATGCAGTTTGAATTTTGTTGGTAATAAGTTAAATTTGTACAGTTTTGTCAGTGCCCAGTTCGTTTTATTTTTTATTTCTTTGACGTGCTTTGTAATGCCTTGTTTTGATATTTTTAGTCCCAGCAATTTTCCTTGATTGTCTTGTTCCAGCAGATCACCATTTAATATTATGTCTTCGGTGATGTTTTTGGCAATTGGAATAATGGTAAATTTATTGGTGTTAGTTTTTATTTTCCATTTGTTTTCAAAGATGTTAATTTTGTTTATTTCACTTGCCACCCTCTCTGCCATCATGAGTTTTGATTTGCCTCTGTAAGTTATCACCTGTGTAATGTCGTCTGTGTATAGTATATTGAGACAGTCATTTGCTGGTTGTGGTATGTCTGCAGTATATATTGGAGTAGAGGATGGGGGATAGAATACATTCTTGAGGAACTCCACTCTTCAGTTCAAACTCAGGTCCCAGTACTTCACCCATTCTTATTCGTGCTGTTCTGTCCATAAGGAAGTCGCACAGTGTAGCTTCAAGGTGTCTTGGCAAACCCAGTTTTAGTATTTTATATTTCAATCCCTCGTACCAAACTTTATCGAACGCCTTACTCACGTCTCGAAGTACTATGTGGCATTGGTGTTTCTTTGCTAGTGCTTGAGCAATTTTTTCGTAGACTAGTGCTATTGCTGTTGTGGTACTTCGGCCTGCTCTGAATCCGTGCTGTTCATATGGTATAAGGTTATTATTGTATAGGTGGTCTTGAAGTCTTGTAAATAAACATTTCTCAAATAATTTGCCCGGTACCGGTACTTCTAGCAATGATATTGGGCGGTATGATAGAGGATCTCTTGGACATTTATTCGGTTTTAGAATTAGGTGAAGCATGGCAACCTTGAACTTGTCGGGGAAGTAACATAGTGACAGTGTCTTGTTAAATATGGAAGTTAAATGTTGTACCATGTGATATGGTAGCTCTATTAATATTTTCTTATTGATATTGCTGATTCCTGGTGCTTTGTCTTTTAAGTTTTTGATATGTCTCTCCACCTCCTCTATCTTAATACTGCTCATTGTAATATTCAGGTTATCATAGCGTGTTATGTCAATGTTTTCATAGGGTAGATTCTCTCTTTGTTATGTCTTAGATACTCATGTACTATGTGTTCTTGTTGCTCATCAAACTGTTCATTCTCCTCCTCGCCTATCTTATATACCTCCTGCCACATGTTACGAAATATTACTTCCTTTGCCTTATTGTCAAACACTTTCATAACATTATTATCTAAAATATAGTTGGGGGTTGTGTTTGGTGTCGAATTAAGATTTTTAATAATTCTCCAGAATTCCTTTGGGTCTTTATATTTTTCAGTTAACTGTGTCATTTGTGATTGCTTGTGTTGGTTGTGTATTCTCTCAACCTCTACTGCTAATTTAGTCTGGAGTGTTCTGTACAAGCGATAGTCATCCATACTCCACCCATTTAAATTAGCTACTTGTGATAATTGTCTGTATCTATTTTGGATGTTTCTTATTCCTGGACTTGTGATGGGTTTGCAGATTATTTTATTTTTGGTTATTCGTGCTGTCCCATCCAATCCTTTCTGTATAGCTTTGTACCAGTTCTCAAGTTGTCTGTCTATTTCTTCTATAGCCATATCTTCTCTCATCTGTGTATCTTGCTCATTTGTTGTTTCAGTAATTATATCTCTAAATTGTTCCCAATAAACTCTTCAAGTCATATCTTTCAGTTCTAGGGATAGTTAATGGTCTTGCAGTTATTTTGTATAATTAGTGGGATGTGGTCTGAGGTTGTTAGCGGGCCTGGTTCTATAGAGAGGTTATGTCTGCAATGATTATTTGTTAGAACTATGTCTGGGTCTGTTTGTGTAATTCCTCTGATAAAAGTTGGGAAATTTGGTCCAACATGGTTAAGTTTCTGGTCATTGATAAATCTAGCGAGTCCAGTACCAACAGCATTATTTGTGTTGTGTCCTAGTATGTTATGTTTGGCATTCAAATCACCTATGATGTATGAGGCATTATTGTATGATGCAAGTCTATGAAAATCTGGATATGGCAAAAATGGTCTTCTTGGAGGTAGATAGGTTGTTGATATGTTAATAATTCCGAGTGATGTTTCTATGCTTAGACTTATTATGTCTGAGGTAAAATTTTCATCGATTTTATGTTTTACGTTTTGCTTTATTAGCATTGCAGAGCCATCGTGCAGTTCTTCTGATGAATTTCTAAAATATGTGTAAAAACATTTTATTGATATATCTGAACTATTTTTACAGCCATGACCGTTGATTATAATCACATGTGGGTCTTCTTTTAGATATAGGTTTGTTAGCTGTTTTGATCGATTTGGCCAATGAGGTACGTTGTGAGAGATTATCTTAATTGTATCCATTGACTTTACTAAATATATGTATGAGGTGGTGTATTTATAGACTTTCCCTGTTTGAGTGCCTTCTGTGTTTACTCCCTTGGCATTTGTCCTCTCTTGGTGGTGGTGATCGTTCAATGTGTAGTCCTACTCGTAGTTTTTTTAATGCCGAGTGGTTCATTGCTAAAACTTATATTGTCATTTGTTCCTTTGCTCTTGGGTTTGTTCTTGTTCATTCCTTGCTTCTTGATTTTGTTATTTTTGTGGGTTTGAATGTTCTTTGTACTTTCATCTGGGGCCTCATGATGTGGGGTGGTCTTTTTCAGTATGATTTCGGATGGTGGGTTGGCTGGCAATATTACTTGTGGGAGGTTGTTTGTCTTTAAAATTTCATTCATAACTTTGTTAAAGGTTCCAGGTTGAGCCACATTACATTGATGAGCATAATGCATTAAAATGTCTATTTTGGTGGTGTCAGTGCTAGTGGAGCTCTTGGCTTGTGCCCAGCTTGTGGTTGTTGCTTGGCTGTAAGTAATGTTGGGGTTAGCTCTAGTTATGGTTTGCTTCTCTCTCTTGTTCTTTATGGCCTCCTTCCTGACCGGGCATGACATGGGTGTTGTTTTATGAGATCCATTACAGTTCAAACACTTCTTGATGACAGAACTACAGGCATTCCATGTGTGTCCGGTACAGTCACGGCGGTATATTGTGGACCAGGCGATGAACCCCTTTCTAGACACTACGCACGTGTATCTCATCCGAACACAGTCTACACTCAGTGAAACTGGGTAGTTTATATTGCCAGGCCCCGCCCACTACTGGGTCGACAGCCAGTTAGCAGAAAACATCAAATATTATATAGAGAAATCGTTTAGATCCCACACACGCACTTCACTACATGCTTATAGAAAGAGTGTGTAGAAGCTAAACAAATATGTAGTAGTAAGTCCCGGAGAGAGGGAAAATTTGACGTTGTATATCGTAGGTATGTCAAGTTATATATTCAATGCTCTATAATGCAGAGAAGGTTTTAGTTATGTATCAATTAGTTTACGTTCAGGCACATAACGGAATGGGCATCACAATGAAGACGAGGGTTCTGTTCAATACCGGTACCCACGTCCCTTCCATAATGCCTACTGTGTTAGGCTTTAACCTTCTTAGCACGAGTAACGTCCGTGTTAATAGAGTATAGTTACTATAAAACTATATTATTCAGCTTAGGCAGGACATCTACCGATTAAAGGCTATCAATTATCTTATCAAATCCTTATAGCTACCACAGATCCTTCCAAAGCTGCATCCAACCGTTTAAATCCTTATAGCTACCACAGATCCTTCCAAAGCTGCATCCAACCGTTTAAATCCATATAGCTACCACAGATCCTTCCAAAGCTGCATCCAACCGTTTAAATCCTTATAGCTACCACAGATCCTTCCAAAGCTGCATCCAACCGTTTAAATCCTTATAGCTACCACAGATCCTTCCAAAGCTGCATCCAACCGTTTAAATCCATATAGCTACCACAGATCCTTCCAAAGCTGCATCCAACCGTTTAAATCCTTATAGCTACCACAGATCCTTCCAAAGCTGTATCCAACCGTTTAAATCCTTATAGCTACCACAGATCCTTCCAAAGCTGCATCCAACCGTTTAAATCCATATAGCTACCACAGATCCTTCCAAAGCTGCATCCAACCGTGTAAATCCTTATAGCTACCACAGATCCTTCCAAAGCTGCATCCAACCGTTTAAATCCTTATAGCTACCACAGATCCTTCCAAAGCTGCATCCAACCGTTTAAATCCTTATAGCTACCACAGATCCTTCCAAAGCTGCATCCAACCGTTTAAATCCATATAGCTACCACAGATCCTTCCAAAGCTGCATCCAACCGTTTAAATCCTTATAGCTACCACAGATCCTTCTAAAGCTGCATCCAACCGTTTAAATCCTTATAGCTACCACAGATCCTTCCAAAGCTGCATCCAACCGTTTAAATTTCAAAATATTAAATAGAAAAGGCGTATCTCAGACTGAAAGGGTAAAATTTCTTACATATAATTGATCATAGAGATAGGTAAAAAGCGAATGGCGAAACACAATAGGCCTATGTTACCTTCTATGTAAACTATGATATAATACACATTTATGATTTCGTTTAGTATGCGTCAGTGTCATGACATATTTCGTTTAGTATGCGTCAGTGTCATGACATATTTCGTTTAGTATGCGTCAGTGTCATGACATATTTCGTTTAGTATGCGTCAGTGTCATGACATATTTCGTTTAGTATGCGTCAGTGTCATGACATATTTCGTTTAGTATGCGTCAGTGTCATGACATATTTCGTTTAGTATGCGTCAGTGTCATGACATATTTCGTTTAGTATGTGTCAGTGTCATGACATATTTCGTTTAGTATGCGTCAGTGTCATGACATATTTCGTTTAGTATGCATCAGTGTCATGACATATTTCGTTTAGTATGCGTCAGTGTCATGACATATTTCGTTTAGTATGCGTCAGTGTCATGACATATTTCGTTTAGTATGCGTCAGTGTCATGACCTATTTCGTTTAGTATGCGTCAGTGTCATGACATATTTCGTTTAGTATGCGTCAGTGTCATGACATATTTCGTTTAGTATGCGTCAGTGTCATGACATATTTCGTTTAGTATGCGTCAGTGTCATGACATATTTCGTTTTAATATGCGTCAGTGTCATGACATATTTCGTTTAGTATGCGTCAGTGTCATGACATATTTCGTTTAGTATGCGTCAGTGTCATGACATATTTCGTTTAGTATGCGTCAGTGTCATGACATTTCGTTTAGTATGCGTCAGTGTCATGACATATTTCGTTTAGTATGCATCAGTGTCATGACATATTTTGTTTAGTATGCATCAGTGTCATGACATAGTTCGTTTAGTATGCGTCAGTGTCATGACATATTTTGTTTAGTATGCGTCAGTGTCATGACATATTTCGTTTAGTATGCGTCAGTGTCATGACATATTTCGTTTAGTATGCGTCAGTGTCATGACATATTTCGTTTAGTATGTGTCAGTGTCATGACATATTTCGTTTAGTATGCATCAGTCATGACATATTTCGTTTAGTATGCGTCAGTGTCATGACATATTTCGTTTAGTATGCGTCAGTGTCATGACATATTTTGTTTTATTATTATTAGTCATACAGAGACAAAGAGAGATATTTACATACTTTTACATAGCTACACTGGCCACACATATCCTACGATCTCTGCGAGTTGGCCAGGACTCAGTAGAGATAGCAACCCTAAGAGTAAGAGAAAGTGGAAGGAAAGGATAACAAGGATGAAGGTTCTTACCCCCCCCCCCCTATCCCGCTCCCTCCGACAATTTGCCTTAATAAACAAAAGTGAATAACCTTGCAGGGTTCAGAAATCTATTGAAGGATTTTTATAGAATAATTAGAAATGGAAAGGATATGTTATGCATACCTTCACCTCGTTTGTTTCTGCTTTCTTCAATTGACAGTATATATTTCTGCCAGGTTCTCTTGTCAGTAAATCATGTCCTACTCCAGACCAACTTCTCTGTGGTATGAGTCTAACCTTCATGTTATGTGTATATTGAGTCACTATAACTAACTTCATTAGGGAGTTCATTCCACTCACCAATTATAGTGTGGGTGAAGACATTTTTAGTTGTGTCTAGGTTCCCTTTCCTGCCTATTAGTGTTAATTTGTTTTCTCTTTGTGGAACTCTCCTTGGCTATATTAAGTAGATTACTGGAGTTTACGTTACTGAATCCTTTCAGAATCTTAAAACACACTCAGCTGCCCAAATATTCTCCTTTCTTAACCGAAAAGAGATCAGGTTCCCTTAATTTCTCATTGTGTGGTATATTTTTAAGGGATGTGATCAATCTTATTGCTTTGCGCTTAACGGATTCGAGTGTCTATATATATATATATATATATATATATATATATATATATATATATATATATATATATATATATGTTTCTAATCTCTCAGTGGGGACTCGAACCGCCGACCGTCAGGACGATAGCCGACGCTTTAATCAACTACACCACGGCATAATCAACTACACCACGGCAGTCTGCCGTGGTGTAGTTGATTAAAGCGTCGGCTATCGTCCTGACGGTCGGCGGTTCGAACCCCACTGAGAGATTAGAAACATTTAGTGGCCTACGTGTATTTGTGATATTATACTCAATATATAAATATATATATATATATATATATATATATATATATATATATATATATATATATTATTCAGTAGGGAAACCTAAACTGCACAACATAGCCTACTCACAATACTTTTTTTTTTTTTTTTTTTTTTTTCTATGTGATTGAGGGAGGCAAAAGGCATAACTGCCTATAGCGAGTGCCTCCCCCATAGTTGAAAGAGTGACAGGGCCAAAATCAAGGGACGTTCGAGCCAAAATGCCTGGACACACGGAGTTTGAAGCAATTTAAGTCATAGGAAGAGGGAAAGACTGATTCTGGGAGAGAGTTCCAGAGCTCAGCTGTTGAGTAGAAGAAAGTTTGAGAGTAACGTTTCACTCTTGGGTTGGAGAGTTGCACAGAGTAGGGGTGGGATTGAGTTGCAAGACGGGTACCACGTGCCCTACGTAAAGGAGGTGGTATGCACTGGGATAGCTCTGAGGAACACTGATTATTATAGTAGCGATAGAATAGCGAGAGAGATGCAACATTGCGGCGGAGAGAGAGAGATTGCAGAGAGTTGGTGAGTGGACGGGAGTTAATGATACGAAAGGCCTTCCTTTCAACTTTGTCTAGGAGAGCGGTGTGAGAGGAACCTCCCCACACATGTGAACAATACTCAATACAAGGGCGCACTATGCCCCTGTACAGAGCAAGAAGCTGTGCAGGGGAAAAGAACCCCCTAAGGCGGTTGAGCACACCCAGCTTCTGGGAGGCTGCCTTAGCAAGACTGGTAATATGGTCCTTCCAAATGAGAGCAGAAGAAAAAGAGACACCAAGAATATTGAGAGAAGATGAAGGGTTGATTTTTGTATTGTTGAAGAATAAGGGATAGTCCGCTGGGAGATCCTGACGGGTAGATAGATGGAGAAATTGGGTTTTGGAAGCATTAAAGTTAACAAGGTTTTCTCTGCCCCAATTGGAAATAGTATTTAGATCAGAATTTAAGAGTTCTATGGCTTCATTACGTTTGTCGTTGAGGGATTGCTGGCTGGGGCGTTCTGAAAAACTAATGGAGTAGTGTAAGGTTGAGTCGTCTGCGTATGAATGGATGGGAATTAAGGTACAGTTAAGGAGATAATTTATAAAAATTAGAAAGAGAATAGGATATAGGACAGAGCCCTGAGGAACACCGGAGTTTATAGGGTGAGGAAGTGAACAATGGCCGTCCACAACCGCGGCTATGGAACGGCCGGAAAGGAAATTAGAGACAAAGGCACAGATGGAGGGATAGAAACCGAAGGAGGGTAGTTTAGAAATTAAAGATTTATGCCAGACTCTATCGAAGGCTTTCGATATGTCTAGTGCAATAGAACTAATTATAACTAATTATAATTATAACTAATTATATAACTAATTAACTATGTCTTTACTATGACAATGACAATTTCTTCTAATGGATCCTAGTGTTCTGTTTGCCTCGCTAGCTGCTGTGGTGCATTAGCTTGTGGATTTTAGATTTTCGTTTATAAGCACTTCTTGGTGTTTTATTTGTGATACGCTATCTGCCTTTTTACCATTCATGTGATACCGTACTCGAATTTATTGTTTTGGGAGCCTATTTTTAGTATCTGACATTTGCTTACATTAAAGGGCATTGCCAATTTTCTGAGAGAGAGAGAGAGAGAGAGAGAGAGAGTGAGAGTGAGTGCTAACACAAACTAATATTCAAGAGACTGGGCTTATCAAATTGGACTCCAGACGTGAATGTCCTGATGTGCCGGTTTGACACTACTTAAGGTTTCATATTCTCCCAAGTTCTGTTTTTATTAACTACCACTACCATTACCACTTTCCATTCTAAAGATTAATTTCCATATATCATTACCCCATGAAAAAGTGCTATGATATGTGTAAATGAGATTAATGTATTCCTTGATATTTATAATAACGGTGTAAAATACACACATTTGTATTCGGAGTTAAAATGATTAGGTAAAGTAGCTTAGTGGTTATCAACCCTGCAGGGTTTTTAAGCCAGGATATGTCAGTGGACAAATCAAGATTGGAGCCTCTGTTCGAGAATTCCAGTCCCTTGGTGTCATTTGTATTAGGTAAATTGTTAATAGATATGGAGTAATTCATATATTGATGTGCTAATAACTTCCAAATCACCGGAGTTTTTTCTCAGTAAAATAGCGAAATGATACGTTGTGTAGCGCTCGTAACACTGTCAGTTACCTGCTGTCACGTGAGTGTATTGTATACATGTATATTGACCTGCGGTAGGATAATACTATATTATTTGTCATTTATCATTACCAACAGTTACTTTATTATTACATTCTATTATTGTATTATTATCATAATCATCACTATAAGCAGCCTTATTTTGTCCACTGCAGGCCGAAGACCTTTCACAAACGTTTGTAATCTAGCTGGTCAGATGTTTTCCTGTTCCATCCTACTTTAGCACACTTTCCGATCTCATCCCTCCATCTGGTTATCTGTTTATCCCTTCCTCTAGCTCTATTTCTATATTACCATTGTGTTCCTTTATTTGCCATCTTTTATCATCTCTTCTAGATATATGATATATCCAAGCTCACTTCCTCTTGTCAATGCCATTATCTTCTACTTGTGTTTCTACTCATATCCAAGAGGCTCTCGTCTTGTCGCTCTTAATTTATCTCTAATATTATCCTCTCCATTTCTTTATGGGCACTACAAAGTTTTTGTTTGGGAAACTTCGTTATACTCCAAGTTTCTGATCCATAAATTAGTACAGGAAGGACACATTGTTTGCATACTTTTCTCATAAATGCAAAGGGTAACTAGTTTTTCATAATATAATTATGCTTACTAAATGCGCTCCATTCCATATCTATCCTTGATTTGATTTACCTAGAGTGATCTGAGTTTGTTTGTATAACTTTGCCAAGGTATATATATTCCTCCACTGAATCTGGCCCATAATTCTCTAACTTAATTTGTTGTGGTTGCACAAGATAATTCAACATACTCTTGGGTTGCTTTCTATTCATTTTCAACACTATAGGCTTCCTCAGTTTATATCATCCGTCATTTGTTGTAACGCTTCCTGCAAGTCGTTAGGATAAACTTTGTCTCAGCGAATCTGAGGTTGCTTTAGTGTTCCCCATTAACATTTATACCTTTATTGCCCCACTATAGATCCATAACTATGTCTCCCAAACACGCGAGAACAGAACATATTATATATTGTATTATGTCATCTATATAATTACTGGAGTTTCAATGCACGTTATAGTCTGGAAATGTTTAATGCAACCAGTAGCATTTCAACTGTAAGGAACCACACAAAATTAAGTAAATAATAATAATAATACATATACTGTATATATATACATAACTATATAATTCGGAACACAATAATCACTATCACCGTTTTATATTTTGTTGCCGTTACATTATCTTTTACATACGCAACTGTATATGGGCGGAGCTTATTAACTATCAATGCACTTGTTTCACTGCGTCATCCACGCTGAACCACCAAAGATTCATATTGTTCGAACCTGCTGCCAGTGTGTGCCTAGGACTTTGGCACACCCTTGGTCTACGACTTACCGCCGTGAGTGTACCACTGCAGTCTGAGCATACCTTATAAGAATTTCCCTTCGGGCAATTTTTCTTTGTATGATTCTCTATAGCATAACAGTTATAGCAGGTAGGTAGTGGTATGTACAGTCTACGACAGAACTTGTTGTCATGGCCTGAGGCAATGTATTAGTTCATTTATCTTTTAATAGATGACCCTTTAATCGCTTCTAATAAATGGGGGCGGGGTTAATATAGAGGTTGGAAGGAGGAGGAGTCAAACGTGTGTTTGTGTGTGTGTTCTAGAACAGCACGCAGAATAAGTTTATTTTAACATAACACACAGGCTATATTATTAGATTAGCCAATGCTGGATCACAAATAAGTAACGCACATCAGGTGTTACGTTATTTATGGAATTTAATATACAGACAATCAAGTTTCTATCCTTCGAACTTCCCATTCCCCCCTCCTCCCCTTCTCTCTACTGCCTTCCCCTATCTCCCCCCCTTCTCTCTTTTTCTCTCCCCCCGTCTCTCTCCTAACCGAATATATAATTTTCCTCATCGTCGTGTTAAAAGCTGTCCATAAAAATTACTTTGGTGTTTTAATAATACTGTTCTTTTTACCTTTATTGATTCTCAATTATCAACTCGTATTCTATTCTTTACCTTATACATTGTGTTATAGAAAATAAATAGATATGCTCCGTTGCAAAACACTCAAAGTTGCCAACCTTGGCGTCCTGGTTAGTGTGAAAAATCGTATAAATATATAAGTAATTGAAACGGGATGTTACCTTCCACGCATCAAGACAAGTTGGATCACATTGTAATCTGGCTTGGACCAAATTATAACCAAATATATACAGTATATCATAAAGACAAGATAATAACGGCTCATTTAGAGAAACACTTTAGATGAGCCGAAACGTGTTTCTTTGTAATAAACACAAATTTTGATATTAGAGTAATTTTGTTTTCTTCCATACCACTATTCACAGCACTGTGGTTGACCAATTCATAATCAAACTTAACATGTAATATGACACGCTATGATTATTGCATTATACTTTTCTCAATGGATTTTGAATTGCTAGCTTAATTACTGTGGCTTCCCATTATCAGTAAACAGTTCGGCGCTACCCATTGTAATGACTTACTATAAAGTAAGTCATCGAATTGAACAATTAACCATAATCCAAGCAATCTGATTATGTTGTTTTAAAGTTGATATAAATTATTTAGGCTTTTATGTTTTTACTTCGAATTGTTTAAATTATCGTCCAAACATAATTAAAAGTATACAATAGCTTTGTGTATGTTATCTTGAATTTAATTTAATATGTATTATTTCACCATCATTATGTTACGGTGAACATTGGAAACCCATACACATTATATAATATATATAAAGGGTTCTTAAATGTAAACATTTACAATTTATATTTATTCAATCAATATGATCTCCACCCACAAGCTACATCAACTACCTCCTGTATTCTCGTTGGAGCTGATTTAAACATTTTCCAACTTATATTAGGGCGGCGACGGATTCCCCCCCCCCCATTCCTGCCCCGCGATGCCAATCCTAACCTGGACCACATTCCACTCCATGACATGATGGCCCACAAATTCTCTTTTGGGTTCATGTCACACACCCTTGTGGACCAGCTAAACCCCGGATGGGGTCAGGTCAGGTGAAGTTATTGAAGGATAAGCCTTTACAACGGCACCTCGTAGCTACTTTCTACTTTTCCTATTTTCTGAAGAGGGGAGAAGGGGTGTTGGAGCGAGAGGAAGTTGTTGTAGTGGCTTTGTTATGTGTTATTAGTCTGTATACGTCGTAAGGCTCAGGATGGCCATGGCACGCACTGAAGACAGCAGCATTTCCTCAATAATGCTAATACCTTTTCTAGTTTGCCTGGATCAGTGTGTGTGTGTGTGTGTGTGAGTGTGTGTGTGTGTGTTTTATGTTATCATGTGTGAGTGATTTGTGCCCATTACGTTGCATGTGATCATGTGTGTGATGTGCGTTTCATGTTATCGGATGTGAGTGTTTGTGTGTGTTTTGTATCCTGTGTGAGTGTTGTTGTTGTTGTTGCTGTTCCCCAAGCTGCCTGGCCGAGTGTTGGTGTGGGTGGGTTGGTGCTTGCATGTGATGGACAAGGAGAGAGGTTGAAGCGCCGTCTCCCCAAACATTACAAATTGTGGAGGTCATAAGTATATGTATTATTCAACTTATTCCTTAAGCCAACACAAATAACTTGAATCCTAAGTGTTATTGTTACACTTAATATATATACAAACAAATATAGACGTGTTCTTCGGGAATCGTAGCTTAATTAGGAATAGGATAACTAGCGAGGCAGCGAACAACACCTATTGCTCAATATACAGTATGTTTGTTATTTTAGTCACCCCTAACATTTATTATGTATATGTAAATTAAAAACAATCGCATAATATTAATCTGCATATTTTAGAGGGTATCATTTACGTCCTTGAGAGAGAGAGAGAGAGAGAGAGAGAGAGAGAGAGAGAGAGAGAGAGAGAGAGAGAGAGAGAGAGAGAGAGAGAGAGAGAGAGAGAGAGAGAGAGAGAGAGAGAGAGAGAGAGAGAGAGAGAGAGAGAGAGAGAGAGAGAGAGAGAGAGAGAGAGAGAGAGAGAGAGAGAGAGAGAGAGAGAGAGAGAGAGAGAGAGAGAGACAGAGAGAGAGAGAGAGAGAGAGAGAGAGAGAGAGAGAGGTGGGAGGGAGGGGAGAGAAAGCGGGTGAAGCAGGAGAGTTGGGGTGAAAGGAAGAGGGGGAGGAGGGGGAATGGGAAGTGCGAAGGATATAAACTTGATTGTCTGTATAATTATTAAATTCCATAAATAACGCAACACCTGATGTGTGTTACTTATTTGTGATCCGGCATGAGCTAATCTCATAATATAGCCTGTGTGTTATGTTAAAATACACTTATTCTGTGTGCTGTTCTAGAACACACACACACACATACACACGTTTGACTCCTCCTCCTTCCAACCTCTATATTAACCCCGCCCCCTTTTTATTAGAAGCGATTAAAGGGCCATCTATTAAAAGATAAGTGAACTAAAACATTGCCTCAGGCCATGACAGCAGTTCTGTCGTAGACTGTACTCTTCCTCTTCTGTGGCGTTAGATGCCATGGATGTTTGCTTGAAAGTAATTTTCATGTTATTACCGTTTGTAAATTTGTATACATTTTCTATTCCATCTCCAATCCATTGGTTAGCGCTGCCCACCTCCTGAGCAATCTCTCCTTCCGAGTGGGCGAAGATTATATCATCCACTCTGAATAAGATAACCGTTCTCTTGGCTCTCAGTTCCGGTGGCATTACAGGGGTGAAAGAGTGGTTTGTCAGAGTGGTATGGCACTTCTCCGCAAATATTTGATCTGTGTCATTGTCATTCTTTGTCAGAACAATATACCCATCATCAATTGGGATGATTCTCGTGACATAGATATTTTCCTTTGAAAGCAATTCCAGCAGTTTCAATTTATGCTTATGCTGCGATAAGTGGGTGAATTTTATTTTTACCCTCGCCATTTTGCTATGTGGGGAATAGGAAATGCATTGGTTATTCTCCACCTGTGATTGGCTGTCCTGTTGCTCACATCACTGGCTGTTTGATCTTCCAAGTTAGTGTTGATGGTGCTGGTTAAAAAATCAAGAATTAGAGATAAGCAAGGGTCGGTGTGCACTACCACCTAGCTTGAACAACTAAAAGGTATTTAAGTTAAAAAGCCAAGCTTAAAACAAAGTATTAGGTAAAGTAAGTGGAAATGAAAGGTTAAGCTGGGAGGCTGTGGTTAGTAGTTGGATGGGTGACCGGAAGACAGTTATTACAGTGGGTGTGTGGTAAACAGGTTAAGTATCAGAGGGTCTGGGCAGTAACTGGGTGGGTGACCGGGTGAAAATTAAAATTGGTTCAAACCCTGCTATGGTGACAGAAGACAATGAATTTAGATATGAATTATTGAAAAGAAGTACCCAAGAATCCTATGAGTTGAAACTTCTTTAAAAAAATAAGAAGCCTCAAGTCAAGGATGTTGAGGTGGGCTGGAAGGCTGTAGTAGGGTAAGCCAAGTTTCCTGAGGTGCCATGGGAAGAGAGAGAGGCTGGGCTGTGGCAAGCTGCCCCAGTGGTGCCGGGTGCCTGAAATTCCTGAATGACTTTGCAACACGCTCCCCCCCCCCCCTCCCTTTATAGTCCTGCCCCCCCCCCCCCACTCTCCCGCGCTGTGATTGGCTGCCGCTGGGCACGCGCGAGCGGCATATTTACTTTTGTCTCTTCTTCTCTCTCTCCATAGTATGTCCCAGGAAGTCGTTTGCAATTATCTTTTAGTGGCTTACGGGAGTATAGGGCTGGCACTAAGTTATTTAACCCTTAACTGGCGGCGCGCAACATATGTCGAGTGAAATAAATTTGGA